>CM041631.1:3558637-3713526 GCA_023333625.1 Bothriochloa decipiens
ACATACATACATACATACATACATACATACATACATACATACATACATCCGTCGTTCCGTCCCACACCCCCACACACACCAAAATCACCATTTCGACGCGTATACGGAGTAGTATTTAGTACTACTGGACCGCAGTATATATCATTTTCGTCTTGCATGGCCAGTCCAAGTCGACGACAGATGATATCATATCGATCATCGGGCAATAATTAATATCAACAATTTGGACTGCATGCTGCCGCACAGGCAAGTAGGTCGACGGAGTAGATGCTGTGGGACACTACGCACGTACGGCTCGGACAACGGGTCGACGACACACGTACTACAGCTCTCGCCGCGTGGGCTACGAGATCGATGACGACATATACGTACGTACGTACGTACTCACTCCATATACGTAGGAGTACAAACTGATTTTGCCTTTACTGTACTATACGCGTAACGGATTCCGATCGATCCTTCCATAGAAAAGTATCTTACTCAGATCCAAAAATCAGTCAATGCAAGCTAGCGATCGAGCCGGACAAACCAACTCCGATCGATCCATCTGCAAATTAATTGTGTTTCGCTCGCTAGCTATCTAGAATTTTTTTACAAAATTAGTCTCTGTTTTTAAAAATTAATCTCTGTTTTTAAAAATTTACAGGAATAAGGCCACCAGTCGCCCGTTGGAAGGGCAAAGATGGGCCTTGTCGCTCGACTGGCGGGCTACCTGGGCCATGTCGCCCGACCAACCGGCGACGTGGAGCTCGTCGCCCGGCCGATGGGCGACGTGTTTCCATGTCGCCCGACCAGGGGGCGACTTGGCCGTGCTCGCTCGCTAAATGGGCGACGTGGTGTGGCGGGCCCCACGTCACCCGACCAGGGGGCGACTTTCCCCTGTCGCCCGAACAGGGGGCGACGTGGCAGCTTTATATCAGGCGGCTGGCGCGGAGAGCTGAAGGGGAGAAGAGAAGAGAAGGAGAGGGAAAGAGAAGAGAAGAGAAGAAGAGGAGGAAGAAGGAGAAGAGAGGAAGAGAAAAATTTTCGGTAAGTAAAAAAATAATTTTATATATAATTATTTAATGTGTGTTATATTAATTGTTAGATAATGTAACGAGCAGTTGAGCGATTAATATTATATTTCGGTAGTATTACTTATATTCTTATTTTATATATATTGTTAAATTAAATAGTTATAGTTGAAATAATATTAGTAATATATTAGTGAAAAGGTATCTTAGTTGAAATTTTTAGATTATACAGATGTCGGAGAAGTTAGAATTTCAAATTTATTATGGAGAAGGAGAAATTATTCAAGGTGTATACGGGGTTGATCTGTCAGGATTTGCCTCAGTAAGTAGATGGGTGTCTAGGGCAAATGAGAGAACAATTAGTGGTGTGCAGAATTGGTTGATGTGAATATTTGGGCTTGACAGCAACCAATATGACGTTAAGGTCATGGGTATCGTTAGTCGTGCTCGGGAGGGCACTTTTTGGGAGTTAGTACCGCTTAATGCAACATCAACATGGAGAAAATACGTCAACAAAGCTGTAGAACGTGGGTGGCCTCTAGTCCTTCTTGCTCAGGCATATACGAAGGAGGTTCATGAGGTACACAGTGTAGAAGAAGAAGGAGGTCCGAGCCATGACAATCACAATGATAATGAGGAAGATAATGAAGAGGGTGATCATCACCTGTCATCTATGGTACCGACGGGTGAAGCGGACGAAGGAGAGCGTATAGAGCATATAGTTCAAGAGATGGCGATGGAAGATATGGAGAATGAGAATATATCTGAAACTGACTCATCTGAAGATGAGAATAAAATTCCTGTCCCACTGGAGTGGAAGAGTAACAGTTCCAAGAATTTGATGATCAACGAAGAAAATTCTGTGCCGTGGGAATATCATGAGAATGAACTAGTAGAGGGAGCTATGTACAAAGGCAAAGATGAAGTGATGAGTGCCGTGAAGTACTGGTCTCTATCAATGAAGCGGTCTTTTGTAGTTGTTAAGTCCAACAAGAAAGTATATGATGTTAAATGTGTGTTTTCGGACTGTCCATTTAGGGTACATGCTTATGAGCAAAAATGGAGTACAATTTAAAAGTGCTCTATAGTAACAGAACATACATGTGAGTTACAAGAATTAGAGAAGTCCAATACTGCTCTTACATCGAGCTTCATTGCAGAGTACATGTATAATCAAATTGTTGATAATTTAAGGTATGAGCCAAAATCTATAGTGACTACTATAGAGTAAGATTTTAAATACACCATCAGCTATTCGAAGGCGTGGCGAGCAAAACAGAAGGTCATTGCGAAGAGATTCGGTTCGTACGAAGCATCTTATGAGAACCTACCAAGATTGTTAGAAACCATCAGACAAAGAAATATTGGTACATATTATGATATCATGGATGTGTCTGATCCAAAAGAGGCCGGAAAGTTAATACTTCGTTGAGCCTTTTTTGCACTAGGTCAATGTATAATGGCATTTCATCATTGCAGACCTATTTTATGCATGGATGGTACATTTCTAACAGGAAAGTATAAAGGTCAGATTCTAACTGCTATTGGTGTTGATGGGAATAATCAAGTACTACAGTTGCTTTTGCTTTTGTGGAAAGTGAGAACACAGATAGTTGGTATTGGTTTCTGGAGCGTGTGAAGTTAGCAGTGGTGCAAGGGCGACCTAATGTTTGTGTCATACATGACCGACATGCCGGTTTGTTGAAGGCGATAACGGATATGCAATATGGTTCAGTGGAGCGTGATCTTCCTCCTCGATGGTCGGACATATAATCAAGATGGTGCATGAGGCACTTGGGTGCAAATTTTTTCAGCCATTTCAAAAATAAATTCCTTATGAATATGTTTAAGAGGTTGTGCAATCAGAACCAATAAAGAAAATTTAATGCAATGTGGACACGTCTTGATGAATTAACAACAAAGCAAACAGAAGAGTTAGCGACTCGTACGAATCAAGACCCGAATGATATGTCTGTTCCTCTTTCAGGCCTCCCAACGGATGCCTTGAGGAACGTGGTTCGGAGGTCAGGGTCATCAATCAGGTGCTTCTCAGATTGGATTGAGTACGAGCCAAAGGAGAAGTGGTCATTATTATATGACACAGATGGGCGAGGTTTGAAATAATGACAACAAATTTGGCGGAGGTGTACAATTGGGTCATTCGAGGTATGAGAGGATTACCTCTTGTAGCAATCGTAGAGGGTATTTTGCATGGAACGTGCAAGTATTTCCGTGGGTCGACGAGTGGGCCAACGCACTACATGATGTGACCTACGAGCCCAGACCGTTTTCCTTGGAGGCTTACGGGGACTACTTACATTGGTATATTCCTCGCACATGGATCAGAGTCACGTATACACCAGCGGAGCCATGGACCCACATCCCCAGGTTGACAGACACATACCCTCTGCACAGAGATCAGGCGATGTTGTTGCGGTACGATCTTTATGAACTTCAACCCGCTTCGTTTAATATTTTTCTTATCGTAATTACTTCAATGTTCTCGTTTTGTTAATAGGCCGACATGGCTCACCGTATCACTGTGGATGGTGGATCGCTCTTGCACCGGTTGAGGGAGGGCATTCAGATGACCAGCCACGAGCTTACTGCTGCGGTCCAGAGGATGTACGACTCTGCTGCAAACATTGTCAAGTTGACATCGTGCCGGCCCTGCGGGCGACAGCCGGATGTCGTCCCTCGACGTTCACACGTGACACACAGGCCTGACGGACCGACGGCGCCACTACCTCCGCGGCCTACGCACCAAACAGGTGAGTAACTTATATTTTCTTCGTATGTAGTAATGGTAACTTGTTCGTTACTTATAAGTTTCATTATTCAGGTCCACCTACGTACTCTGCCGGTTGGCATCCGGAGTTCGATATCATTAGATCATCTTCGCAGCCTGCTCACATGCCTACAGGTACGATATAGTTATGAAATTTAATTATATTATCTAATACTGCTTTATTCGTAACATTACATTCACTCTGCATGGTCAGGTATGCACTTTGACGGTTCGCGGCATCAGTTCGATTTCGGAGGTTCCTCTTCACACGCTGTACCCATGGTTCCAGGTATGACCTACTTTTAAGAGTTCGACACGTTATATATTAGTTTTACCATCAGCATTATCATAACGTTGGTCTCATATGTTTAGGGACGACCCGTTATGACTACGAGGGATCGGACATCTCTGAGCACGCTGACACTTTTCGTCAGCGATCCCCGTCACCCTTCGACCTTGACAGTTACCTGGAGCAGGAGCCGGCGGACGTACTTGCGTCATCGCAGTTACGTGAAGCACCACCACAGACACAGCCCTCACAGGACGAGTATGCGACACCAGCTGCTGCTGGAGACCGTCCTGCACGTGTTATAGTTTCTCCTTCGCCGCTTACTTACTCAGCCGGCCATGTGCGAGCGGGCCACAAAGCACCAAAGCCTGGTACGATTAGGGGTGTTGCACCTAAGCGTGGACGATATTAGTTTTGTATGATTTGCCGCCGATGTTATTTTCTATGATATTATACTGATACTATTTTAGTTTTTAGAACTTAATTAATATTTCACTATTGTATTTTTTTCATCTATTAAGCTTGGGCGAGCACACGACAACGGCGTTTTCGCACGCCCATTGCTTGACTGTGTATTATTTTTGCTATTTCTCTGACTTCGATATTTTTTCTGAAATTTTTGAATAAATAAATATTATTTTAAAAAAATTCGAAATTTTTTCTGAAATTTCTAAATAAATAAATATTATTTTAAAAAAATCCCAAAAAACCAGGTCGTCCGTCGGCGGGGCGAACATTTAGTCGCCCAGGGCGACTAGCCTGGTCGCCCTTTGGCCGGGCGACGTGGGCCTGGTCGCCCTTTGAACGGGCGACGTGGGCCTGCTCGCCCTTTGAACGGGCGACGTGGGCCTGGTCGCCCTTTGAACGGGCGACTAGTGGCCTATTCCTGTAATTTTTTAAAAACGGAGACTAATTTTGTAATTTTTTTAAAAATAAGTTTATTAATAAAAAAAATTCAGCTATCTAGGCCAGATCGAACGAATCTCGCTCGCAGGCTCGCACAAGTACATGCAAATTAATACGGTAGGTTTTTTTTTAGCAACACCAATATAGCTACAGTAACACTAAACAAGTTTAGTTTGGCAATTGGGCTTGGGATTTCATAAAGTGCAATTTGAGAAGAAATGTTACGAGCTGGCGCCTTGGGCTTTCATTAATTCGTAAAGTGCAATTTGGGACCGATAGCCAAGAGTTGGTGTGAAGATTTAGGAGACGAAGAACTGCAGCGTTCACGTATTTCTCCAACCATTCCCGAAACCCGACAGGTTAGTGATTTGCTGTTTGATTTTTCTTTGATGTATGCTCAAAGATCGTGTAATTATGTAGCTCATACTCTATCTAAGCAAGTCAACAGGGCAGGTGAGTGGCAAGTAGCTCCATCCTGTGCGCAAATCAACTCTACGGGTGTTCGATCGGTGCAGCAGACAGCGATACAGGTGGCTGCCAGCCCGCTTCCTCCCCACTCCCATTTTTCCTGCTCCTGTTGCAAAAAAGTAGAATATTTATTTGAAATTATTATATCTTTCTAATGGTGTATTTATTTTTAATTGTTTTGCATGCTTGTGCAAGCTATATAGGTTTGATGTAGCAAGGTTATGACATTGGGATACATGTGCATTATTATTAAAGGATGTTAATCACAAGTGACTTAAGATTATATTAAGACACATGGGATGATGTTATTTGTAGAACATAGCAACTAAACATATATGCTAAGTGCAATTTGGTCGGGTTTCCTGCATGACAAGCAACACACATGGGTTTGTTTTAGAAAAAAATTGTTAGTTGCATTTTTTGTGTGTATAATTTTTAGGGTTGTTACACTCCCATCTGACGCCGCGCCCCGCCCCTGCCATTCGGACTGTGCCATGTTGCGTGAGCCTCTAGTCCGTTGTCGCATTCCTTCCTCAAGCTTGGTTGATGGTGTGGCCGTCGTTGCAGCTGTCGTTGTTGTTTGGCCTTGCCGGTCACCAATGTTGTGCTTGGCTCCACTTCGGGCGTTCGCTACCGAGAGTGTCTTGGCCCCACGCGGCGTTGCGTGGGCTCTAACAATCGTGTTGTCTATCGGTGGACTCATGTGCCACCGCTGTTACATCTACTGAACTGGGGATCGTTGTGACATTGCGCCTTGCCTTGAGAGGCTGCGTTGTAGGGTGTGGTGGAAGGCCTCTTTTCTTATCTTTTCTTCCTGTTGTCGTGTTTGTTTTGGCCGCAGTCTCTGTCGTGTCGTGTTGTGTTGTATTCGCCGTTCTTTCGTCCACCTTCTTCTTAATGAAAAAGACACGTAACGTTGTGTTTGAGAAAAAATGTTCCGCTAATTTGCCTTCCATACAAAATATCTGTTAAATCTGTATTTTTTTCTATGATTCTTTTGTTTTGATTTTTTCCCTAATATTTTCCTTTCATAGAACTGATCTGTTTATCTTATATTTTTTCTATATTTTTTCACTTTGAATTTGATCTATTTTGTTTAATTCGTTGCATGTGGATCTTGTAATTATAAGAGTCAAGTGACCCATAGCTTTGAATCACTCGATTTGTTTCCTTTGCTAGAATCGAGTGACTTTGGGTGTGCTGTCACTCGGGTGACAACTGGGTGATTTGGGTGATTTTCACCCGAATCATAGATAGACAGACCCTGATCTGTGTTGGCACAAGCACAACAACAGTTAATGATTCAGATTCAGATCCTGGCCGCGCCATCAGCCCGACTCATGCACCATCTTTTTTTGAAAACTTCAGGCAGTTTATATGGGCAAAGTCCAGACCACTATAGTAACGTTTTGAATCCGCGGCGTCAGCCTCCTGCATCCCCGCCAACAGCAGCAGGCACAGCAGCACTAGCGCGGCCACGATGAGACGCCAGCTGCTCGCCTCCACGATCGCCCGGCAGCCCTTCTTTTTCTTCTGAGACTGGGATTGAGAGATGGATGATGACTTTATTCTTGGTGGCACTGCCGGTGCTACTGTTATGTTATTAGTGGGGCGGGAAAATAAAGGTCTTACGGAAGCTCGTTATATAGGGAGGGATGATCGACCCATATCGTGTAAAATTTGAGTGGAGAGATGCCAGGAAATTCAGGATCCGCTGGTTTATTTTTAGAGTTCTGATCGTGGCTATATTTAGTTCAGAGGAAAGGACATTGCATGCCGCCCCATGCGGCGTTGAAGCTGTTGCCTGCCTTTCCTTCCGGTAAAACATCGCTCGGAATGGAAACTCCTGATTCAAGATTATCGGTGCAAAATATTACTATAACCGAAACATATCTTCTCCATCCGTGGCTGTTTGCTTTCCATCCGCCGCGTCGTCTCCAGCTGCCGCACGATGAAAGCGCTGTCCACGCGTCGTCCATCGAGGTGAGAGGCGCACACAGCGCGCGGAACGCCCGTCGCTCATACAACCAATATACATGTAAGCTCGGTGGCGTCCATCACATACAAAGAATCTTACGAGAATACGAGCATTCACGTGTGTCCTATTACGAGAGATATATATGTACGGAGTAGAACATAAACAACGTTTACGTATTTATTTATACATCTCTATACCACTCTTGTAGAACACAATATGTTTATTTAAAATTGTTCTTCTTTCTTTCACCTCGTTTCTATTCTATACCACTATTGTTTTCGTCCCTCTAAATCAAGATAAGACAACACTTTCACACCAAACTGTCAAAAGCTCAAAACTGCATAGATTGAAGAAAAATGTTATATTAAACTAGGATCACGCCCGTGCGTTGCAACGGGGAAAATAATATCACGGTAACCCAAATTTCAATGTGTTATATTAAAACACAATAAGGGTGATGTTTGCAATTCATTTATATAGCCTATCATTAATTCCGTATGACAGTCCTACAACGGATCATCTGAACTTGTGTATTAGCCTATGAGCCCCATTTCTTGAGTGCTCGGATACACTTGCAATTCCAAACCCTTACGCCACTTTAGCAGGTACAAATATCAGAAACATAAAAAGTACTTCAAAAACCATCTACTGTTATCAAGGAACAAAGTATTGCTCCAAAACTTTGCTAAGTACAAGTAAAATTTGAATGAGAAATAGTGGAACATAACATAAATTTCGGTGGATACGATTTCAGAGGAAAAGTGGCAAAGAGGATGAAAAAAAGAGGTGTCACATATTGTTTTCACCACAGATTAGCAAGGCGAACAGACTAAAGCAGTTCAGTATCATTCATTAAAGACCAAGCTCTTGACAATGAACCCCAAAACAATCAGATTGTACATCAAGCTATCACCATTGCAAACTTAACTGATTTTCTTATTAGAGAAAGATTGTGTACCAGATATTCAAGCCGATGAATATTACAGAACAATGACAATAACTAATAAAGCCTGGTTTCTGCATGCGGGGAGATAAAGCCCTCAATATTCTCGTGTTCAAAACAATTAAAATAGAGATATAGAGACTTAATTCATGGAAGAAAAAGTAAGTCAAGGATATTCTTCAGTCATGTGCTAGGCAGAAGATGAAACCAACAAAATTTGCATTAAGGAGCCAGAATAAGTCAACACAGCTCCTTCGTAAATAATCATAACTTAATACGAAAGCAATTTACTCTTATCTAGTAGAAATCTTAACACTATTCTTGATTCACATAGAGATAGTAGGATCTTTGTACCACGAATATGGCACTTCTCTACACGGATCTACTAATGTTAACAACACTCTGCAGTCTTCATCCATGAAGCCAGTTTCAGAGGAATAGTGAAAAACAATATTATTTGATCTGGACACTGACAAAATTGATAAAAAAGTACAGCAACAAGATAATTATCCGAAGGTGAGAGGACTCTCGACCAAGCTAAACTGTCAATACATAACGAATCTGAAAGACCTTGTGTGCTATTTTTTTTTCCATCTTTCCTCAGCATCCACAAAATAAAACAAAAGAGAGAAGTGAGGAGTTTCATTGCATTTGATCTGAGCACACAGAAACCAATTGAATTTCACTGCAGCTGTGGCAAGGGTTTCCATTTAAAACTAACATTCTTAGTGTGCTGGCAAGGTGTTAAAAGGTTTCCTACAGCTTGGCAGTGGCCACGCAGCCGGCGCAGGTTCGAATCCCGGATTCAACTGCGTTTCTCATCGGGACACTGTTCACGGGAACAATGTTTTCCAATAAAATCATATTGCCTCCTTCGCGTGATGTCACAATGGTCAGAACGACGTGTCCATCGTCTACGAAGCTCTAAGCAGTTTCGTCAATCCCTAAAAAGACGTGTTTTCTACCGTGTGTAGTTGTAGGTCTGTAAACGTGCTAGTGGTGGTGTGTGTGGCATGCGTGAGGTGTGAGTTTATACGCTGAACAGATACTACAGTTGTACCAGTAAGAGGCAGTCAAAAAAAAAGAAGGCAGATGGGTCCATTTGACGTTTCTTTTTTGATTTGACCTTGGTCATGCCCGTGCGTTGTAACGGAAAAAATATCACAATAATTTTGGTTTAACGTGTGTTGCACTATTCAAAAAAATAACATTTGAATTTGCTTCTGCATTGTTGTGGTTGCAAAAAAACTTAATTGCAATAAAACATAACAGTGTCATTCATGTAACAAGCAAAATATCAATATTCAATGGTTCACATGCGCTAAGCAAAATAATAAATCTTTGATTCATAGACCAAGAAAAATAGGTGCACTGCACTCATACACCAGTTGACCCCATTTCCCCTACCGTTCAATCACCAATAGCCCCTTAATCAAATTTCACCAAATCTAGCAACATCAGATTTCAAATTTGTTAATTCTATGCGCGACTATCGTTTGTTCGCATCCATTCAGGGGTGTCATATTTTATTTTAAAGGACTAAAATAAGATATATAAAAGCCTTACATGCGTTCCAGAATATAGCATATATAAGTTGACAAATTATAAATAGTACCAAATCAGAGTTTATTATATATCGCACGAATAGCATGACATTATCTTTAACAAGAATAAGACATAACTAAGATAACTGGTTGACACAAGCTAGTAGTCATATCGATAACTCTCACTCCAATCTTGATCTGTTATCCATCCGAGATTTTCCAAGTAATGAAATAAAACAAGTGTAAGTACATACGTACTTAGCAAGCATAGCAGGGGTTCATGAAGCTCAATGAAGGTTGACACGGTTTAAGTACAAGTAGCTTTTTAGTTCATGTCATATTTTAGCAATTAGCACCAAGGTAGTAGTAATCCCCATAACCACATGATCAGATAAATATGATTAAGGATATGATAAAAACAGCATTAACATGTAGCACAATTTGAGTTGATGATCCAATTTCATAAGAACCCTTGGCCGCCCTAACCGTGGGCACGGATGATATATCGGTTTAACTCTACGCACAGGTGTACACTTTGACTACAGGTCATGATTCCCAACTGCCTGGGTTTATAACTCCCAAACACTTGAAAACCATATAAAGCCACTCATAGGTTCGTCTAACAAGTTAGAGCCGCAGGGTCATCGGAGGTAGGAAATCTCCCCTTCCAATATGGCACATGACCTACCCGGTTATACACATACTAAAGAGGCCGTCCTGTACCCAACTCGCAGATCCTCTAACTCGCTAGAAAAGGTCCTATGAACAACTAGAGCCAGAGCCATATAACCCTCACAGCTGTATGTTATTTCCCTGATGATCACTTATAGTTTAGATCTTATTGAAAACCATCTTTTCATTAGTTGTGAAAGGATCTAATCAGCCTAGAGGGGGAGTGAATAGGCGATTATCGAAAACCTAAAATTTAAAGCTCAAACGCGGAAGTTAAATACCTACGGTAGTAGGACCGAAAGTAGTACCGGTACTACCGGTAGTTCAATACCAGTACTATCGATGCAAACTTTCAGCACTACCAGTAACCTATGAAACTACGAAATCTAAATGTAAATCAGAATATATTGAGCTGTAATTTCAGATCCAATAGTTATCACCCCTTTGTTGATGTTGCTGATGAAGGGGTTGGAATTCTTAAGGCGTTTCACCGCACCAAATCGTAGATTGAGTCCTCCAACCTAGGAACTTGGGGATAGAGATGAAGAACACGAAGAACAAAAGAACAAGGGTAGTCGATGCTACCACCACAGCAAGACACACAATTTTTACAGGGGTTTGGCAATCTCCACGAAGGAGTTCCTACGTCCTCGTTGTTGAGGTGACCATGAAGGTCCGACCACGAAGGTCTCCTCCCTCAAGCAAAAGCTTGAGATATTCACTAAGAATCAAGGGTAATACAAACACTTCGGGGCGCCCTCACAAATGAAGCAACACGGGCAGCCACAAAGAACGCCTAGCCGGCTAGGGTTCCAAGAACCCAAGAGTAACAAATAAAAATCAAGCTGGCAAGACGAGGAATCCAAGTGCTCAAGTCGTAGATCAAAGTTCCCACTCTCTAATCTCACGTCTCTAGCTCAAATCCTTGAGGGGATAAAGTTTTGGGAGCAAAGGGGAAAAGAGAGCAAGTGAGCAGAAGCTTGGGAGTTGTTTCTCTTGGAGTAAAATGAAAGGAATGAGCAAGAGGGAGAAAAAGGAGAGAGATGAGGGGTATATATAGTGCCTGTCGAGAACAACTACCGGTACTACCGATGGGAACCACCGGTACTACCGGTACCTCACAGAATACGACCGTTGTGGTGTCAGAATGTGCAGAGGGAGTCACACCGGTACTACCGGTATAAAAACCGGTACTACTGGTAGTGCAAAACTGGGCGCCTTGGACGCGTTCGACTTGGCAAAGATATTCCCAAGTACCTCCGGGATAAAACTAAAAGAAATGGGAACAACCGGTCAAGGTCGGTACTACCGGTCGAGCCAGCGGTACTACCGGTAGTACACCAAAACCACCAACACGAAGGTTTCGACTTGAGGAAAAATATGCTCGATACCGCCGGACTATAATTTTAGTAAAAAGCGGTGCTACCGGTGAACACTGGTACTTTCGGTAAGGACATCGGTACTACCGGTGGTACAAAGTGTTTCAACTTTGCACTTTCGACTTTTGAAGAAAATAGCACCAGTAGTTCCGGTTTAAAACTCGAATATTTCCGGTACTGCCGGTAGGCCTGGTTGGGTGAAGCAAAGGACTTTTTCTAAGTGTAGTGAGTGTAACGGTGTCTCTCCAAACGCTCTAAATATCGACATGAGCACTTTTAGACCTCGAAATACCAACCTAATTTGTATCCCTCTTGATACTACGGCATTTCCTGTAACTCAAGTAAATATAAAATGAGTTTTCTCTTTGAGTAGAAACGTCGTCCATCCGAATAAATTTTAGGGTGCTTGTATCACCAAATATTATCATTCAAATCTTTCAATAGACTAACTCCTACATATACACTTGAATAAACTTATTAGTCCCTAATTTGATTGTTATTAATTATCCAAAACCCACATCGGGGGCGAATGCACTTACAAACTCCCCCTTTTTGGTAATTGATGTCAACCAATTTAGGCTTACAAGAAGAATTGAAAGAATTAAAGCTTTTGAATCCCAAATTTTATGGAGAGCTCCCCCTAAATGTATGCATGGGATTTAGAATTTCAAATCTTGACATAAATCAAGATTACATACATTTAGAGCAAGCTCCCCCTAAATTTTGCAATCCATGGGGTGCCTAAAAGGGTGTGTGTGACAAGTATAATATGTGATGCTTATGACAAGATATATCACATAAAGATAAATAAAAGAATACGAATGGTTATGCAAGAAAGGAAAAGACTTAAAGCCAACATAACCATTCTAAAATAACAATCATCAACACAATACCAAAAAATAGGCCAACACAACTTGATATATCGAATAAGCATAAGTGTTTAGGCTACAAGCATTCATCACACACATAATTCAAAGTTCACCACATAGTTCACCACGGAGGAAGAGTTATAAATAACTGAATTAATAGCTACTCTATTACATCATGATAAGCCTAACACTCCCCCTTTGGCATCAAATGCCAAAAAGGGTAGGCAACGATAGAGAGTAAGGGTAGAAAGCTACTAGTACTCCTCATGGTCATCCCTGTCATTGGGGTCAATGTACCTGCCTTGCCAAAAGGATCGATAGAAGAAGACGGTCCACTGGTGAAGGTGCGAGTAATATAATCAGCCCCACCGAAAAGAGATCCAAAAGCATCAGTGGCCTCAAGAGTATAACCAGAAGAAGGCTGTGCATCATGAGTAGCATGAAAGGTACTAGGCTGCTGGAAAGCGTGCTGCTACTGAGGTGACTGCCCAAAACCCTGCTGCTCCTGAGGTGGCTGCTCAAACTGCTCATAGTCCTCCTCCTCAAAGGTATACTCAAAGGAACGAAGGGGAGAGGATGGGGTAAGGCCAACTTGCTCCTCAATGCGACGAAGTTGCTTCTTCTGAGTATAGCACATGTAGGACATGAACTTCTTCAGCAAAGAAAGAGGGCCACGACCACGACCGCGACCACGGCCAAGAGCACCACCACGGCCTACAAAGCACCATCTGAAGGGTCCATGGGAGGAACATCCACCCTCTCAATGTTAGCAGGTTCGTCATCATCTGTTACTGCACCAGCAGAAGCAGAGGCAACTGATTTCTCTGACCTCTTCTTCGTGTGAGGACACAAGTTCTGAATGCTCCAAACAGAGTGATGAGTATCAGGAGGGAAGGAACGGCATGTCACCTGCTCAATCACATGCATGAGGTATGGAGCATAAGGAAGCATCATGTGGGGATCATTAGCAGCCTCTCCAATCTTAACCCACATGAACTGAGAAATGTTGAACCGCTTGTCAAGGCCAAAGCAAACCAAAATGGAAGGAGCATAGCTTTGGATATGAGTGGAGTCACCACTTTTGGGGTCAAGAGTGTTCCTCGTTATATTGTTTAGAACATAAAAGATCGGCTTGAGGTGAGTGTTGTGCCATTAGCATCGTTATCCTTAAGGTACAACTATGCTTCAATGAAATCAGCCCTGCCAACATTTTTAGCATAATGTGTCCAAAGACTATCTGCAGCCCGATCCTCATGATCAAAGCCTAAAAGACGAGAGAAGTACACATAGTCACACCTATAGTGATGCTTATTAGTCATCCAATGCAAGACTTTGCATTCCTCATCAATCCATAAAATTGCCCAAAACTGATAACGAATCTTCGTGTTCCAATCTTTCTAGAAGGTCATGAGTGGCAAAAGATGCCATGCTTCAAGCTTGGCCTTTAACTCAGCCATGTTTGAGGGTTTGTTTTTGGTGAGAGATTCAACATTCAAAGCATTATGCTGAAAAATAGGACCATTGACTCCACTGTTGAGGCACACAAAAACATAATAGTCATGGTGAAACAAGGACCAAAACCTTTCTTCTGTGCCTAGAAATCTGACCCACATGTATGGATTGTCTAGCCTTTGCTTTTTCAAAGGGCCACATTTGTTCTGTAGTCAAAAAACTGCCAAGGGGTGACAGGACAGCAAACCTTGGGGCGAGATCCATGATGAGGAATAATGGTCCGAGAGGCAGTCAGAGCACCAATGCGAGGAGGGGAAATATTGTATCTAGGACCCAAAGCAAGCCCATGCAAGTCCCTCACATTATCCGGGTGAGCATCATGAACCATGTCACAGTGGCGAGGAGGAGAGCCACCACGACCATAAACAATGTGGGCAGCAGGTGCTTCAATCTCCTCACGACGGCTGTCACGGGAAGACTCCCCACGGCTCGACCTACACCGTCGAGCACGCTGGCTAGCGGCACGGTCATCCTCTCCATCACCCAAACTCTAAGGACGAGGACGAGCATTGTGAGTGGGGTTGTGCTGGCGATCCGACATGCTGCAAGGGCAGAACAGGGGCAAGGAAGGCCTTAGACATGCTAGCAAATGCTTGGAATGAAGAATGGTTGCAAAACCGAGCCGACTGGGTACATCCGGTACTACCGGTCCGCAAGGACCGATACTACCGATAGTACCCGAGTGTGACATACTCCGCAAACATCGACACAACCAACCGTGGAAATTGCGAATAAAGCATCCACAGAGCATGTAATCAGCATAGACAACTAACACGAGCAAGGGAACGGCCTAGAACAAGGTACATTTAGAGATCGGGCATGAACTCCAGGATACCTCGTTGCTCGGGAAGAAGAGGCCGATCCGCGCGTGCAAGACCTTCCGGTGTGGTCTACCACCTCCAAGATGATCTCCAAGGCTTGGGGAAGCTCCCCCTCGAAGAGATTCAAATTTGGCCGGAGGAGGAGGGAGATCGTCTGAGGGGCACGGCGAGCAGTGGCGACGCCACCATGCGGGTCGGGCGGGACGGGTGGGGAAGAGAGAAGATAGAAATTTTTTTTAATCGGCGGCCCCTTTTATACCGCAGTAAAAGGTCTTACCGGTAGTACCGATCGGGATGACCGGTAGGACCGGTGGGCGGGTCACCTGTAGCATAAAGATATGCGGATGTTTGATCTATCGTTAGTCCGGACCTCCATCGGTAGTACTGGGACCGGTACTACCGGTAGGTCAAAAAACTAGAGGAAGCAATTCTAAAGATGGTGAACTATAGAGTGAACCTGAACCATCTCAAACTTGACCAGATTTCATGCAGTCAGTACAAAACTATGGTCAAGCTTGAGATGTTGAAAGTAGATTTTAAAAGTTCACACAAATATTTTGCAAAAAAAATTATCCAATTCTAAGTCAATCAAGGTGTGCAAGATGTCATTCCACGTTACGAGAATCCACGATATTGAGCTCACGCCTCAAAGCACAAAATCTTGACTCATCTAGAGGCTTTGTGAAGATATCGACTAACTGGTTTTTGGTTCTGACATGTTAAACTGTGATATCTCCTTTGGCTTGGTGGTCTCTAAGAAAATGATGACGGATGTCTATGTGCTTTGTACGGGAATGGTTGACGGGGTTGTCGGCTAGCTTGATTGCACCCTCATTGTCACACAAGAGTGGAATCTTGGATAGGTTGTAACCAAAATCTCTCAAAGTTTGCTTCATCCAAAGTAGTTGGGCACAACAAGCGCCGGCCACCACATACTCGGCTTCAGCGGTGGATAGGGCAATGGAGTTTTGTTTCTTGGAACTCCAAGACACCAAAGACCTACCAAGAAATTGGCAAGTCCCGGATGTACGCTTTCTTTCTACTTTACAACCGGCATAATCTGAATCAAAATAACCAAGTAGAGTGAAAGATGAGCCCTTAGGATACCATAAACCTAGATTAGGTGAGAGCACCAAATACCAAAAAATTCTCTTAACGACCATGAGATGACATTCTTTCGGATTAGATTGAAATCTTGCACACATGCACACACTAAGCATAATATCGGGCCTAGATGCATAAAGATAAAGCAAAGAGCAAATCATGGAGTGATATACCTTTTGATCAATGGCTTTACCATCTTGGTCAAGACCAAGATGTCCCGTAGTTGGCATTGGTGTATTCATGGGTTTGGCCTTGTCCATGCCAAACTTCTTCAACATATCATTGGTATACTTAGTTTGGCAAATGAACGTTCCTTCCTTGAGTTGCTTGATTTGAAAATCAAAGAAGAAGGTCAACTCCCCCACCATGGACATCTCAAACCTCTTGGTCATAGTCCTACTTAATTGCTCACAAAGCTCCTTATTAGTACTACCAAATATTATGTCATCGACATATATTTAGCAAATAAAAATATCACCATTAACTTTGCGAGTAAATAAGGTAGGGTCAGCCTTTCTTATCTCAAACCCACGATCCGGCTCCGATACCAGCTGTGGCAGAACCTTCTAAAGCATATGGCCCACATGCATGATTATTGTCTAAACAGACTCCAAATAACCATGAATGTGTTCCATAAAACTTAAAAGGTCTGTCGGGTAAATCCCGAATCATCCATAATTCTTCGAGCAGGATCAATCATTACAAAGAGACATTGCAGTATTACAATAGTTTTATACAAATTATATACATCGGATAAAAGAGCGAAAGGATTACAATAACATAAATTTACAAACCATTTAGTTTCAACTTACAGATCATAAGTTGAATTATTACAAACCATAGTAGCAGTGGAGTAACAATATAACTTATTACATCAACCTTGATTATATGCTCTGCCCAAGAGCGAGATATCTTATTATTCGTCACATTCCTTGACGACTGTCATGTAGCAGGATGTGAAGCATTCCTGCCCATGAGGCTCACCTGCAACAAGGGTTCAACAAACCCTGAGTACAAAAGTACTCAACAAGACTGACCCGACGAAAAAGAGGGGTGAAGACTCAGGAAATACAGGCTAGAGGAACAAGATAAGGCTTGCAGGAGATAAGGAAATTTTACAGAAAAGCTTGAAAGAAAAAAAAGTTGTCTTGCTCAAGATCAAAATTACAGCCAACTTCCTTCTTAAACCTTAATCATCATTCAAGTTGTTACTACGATGATGAACACCGATCGAGTCTTCTTCTTCGAGAAGCAAGGGTGATTCGAATCCATTTTCATATACCCAGCTGGGACCCAGGTCACTGATATACAGGAGACTCTAACTCCTAAGCATATCAGATGAACCGATATACCGGGATAACAACCGCAGCCATATATCACCACATGATACAGGTGAGCACTTTGACCCAGTGTACCGATATACATGGGAACTTAAACCCACAGTATAACACACTATGACATATGTGAGGACTCTGGCCCACTATAAGTCACTCCATGACATACGTGGGGACTCTGGCCCACGGTATGACACTTCATGCATGTGGATTTCTAGTTTCTCGATATCACCAGTTCACCATCGACATGGGACCTAGGGCATCAACAGACGGAAACACTACAGAGGGACTCCTTTCCCAATGCAAGTTAGCCATCCGGACTCGATTTATTAACTAAAAGCATGATTCCAACAGATGAAACCAATCTCATCTTTTTCATTCTTTTACTTTTGAACACTTAATTAATTAAGCAGGGCTAAGCATACTACCATCTTCTAGAACAGGTAACAAGGAATATGGAAGTAAGACAAGTAATGCAGTTGGTGGGTTTTCACTCAACTCCTATTACTTAATGCAACATATCATAACTGAAGCGATAAAACTTTTATAAAATAGAATAGGGTTTGAATGCATCCGGGGCTTGCCTTGATGGTCGGGGTAGACGGTTTCGAGTTCCGGATCAACTCTCAACTCCTGAGTCTGCTCTTCTTTGGGATCTGGTGTGACAACGTTAAACTCTCCGTTAACGAAAACTATACGATACAATGATATGCTTCAACATGATTGAATAGTAAACATGATGCTCGATGGATGCACAACTAGATTAAAGGCTTGAGTACAACTTTTCTTCACGATAAAGTTGCAAGCCAACTAAAACTTACTTACTAAGTTTATTAGGGTTAACTACATTATTTAAGAAAGTTATTAAACACATGAAATAACGTTAATTAAGCCCTAATGATATGATCCAGGTAAGCGCAAATAATTAATTAAAGTACCAAAGGTCATTAGGGTTAATGACCTAAGGTCATCAATCAATCCCAAAGTCAAACAATTCCTATAATGATTAAACTTAATTAAAGGGGTTAATTAATTAATTAAAAACATTTAAATAAAGGTATAAAAATTAAATTTATCTAATTAAGCTCAAAATTTTATTTTGAAAAGCTCTTGGTCTAATTAGATGGCAAAACAAATTTTAGAAATAAAAGCCAATTATTTTATTTATTAAAAATCATAGAAGATGTATTTTTTATTAAAAGGACTAATTTTAACATATGCTAAAATTACTCAAATTTGGAATTTCATATTTTTATAGGTAGATGACATCATAAAGAACATACACAAAAATTTTCAAAATTTTTGGAGCTATACATGAATTATTATGAATTTCTAAAGAAAACAGCATTTAAGTTATTTTCTGGAAAAAGAAAAAAGAAAAAAAAAAGAAATTCCTCCCAACGTTGACCGGCGGCGGCCGGGTTTTGACCGGTGATTGCTCGCTGACGGCGAGGTCTCCAGCAACGAGGTTTTGTCCTACGTGCTCAACTCGACATCGCGAACAAGATTAGCTAACTAATGAAGTGGTGGAGCAGTGGTAGCAGGCTCGCCGTGGCCATGGTGGCACGGCGGAGCTCGGACGCGGCGGCAAAGCTCACCGGAGCAATTTTCGGCAACGACGAGTGCATGGGAATGTGCAAGACATCAACGCGAACACGCTAGGACAGAAAATGAAGCTATCCCTGGCTTCTAACTCAGACGGCTACGCGCGCGGCGACACTGGCAAGGTCGCGCCGACGGCGACGCACGGTGACTGGCGATTATGGCGTGGAATACAAGAAATTGAGGGCACCCACAGATGCAAGAGCTCACCATGGGCACGGTGCGCACGTTGATGAAGGCTCGGAGTGGCTGAGTTGAGCTATGGACGGCGGCGCTGATGGCGGCGGCGACGCTCCGGTGGCAAGGACGGCGTCACGGCGTGTCCTGTGTACCAGAGAGCGAACCACGGTGCGCATGAGGAGCAGGATAGCACGAAGAGAATGATGAGATGGTTAAAGGAAACATGTTTTCCACCTTGGCGGCGGTGGACAGCGAGGAAGCTCGCGGCGGCTCGGCGACCGGTCGCGAGGAAGACGACGTCGTGCGGGCAGCTCAGACGGCGAGAGCGGGCATGAACTGGCTCAGAGGAAGCGCAAGGTAAAGGTGGGGCTTATGGTAAGAGCAACTAAGCAATGGTGGAGCGACGGCGGCGAATTGGAGCGGCGGAGCAAGGTCGTCGGCGGCGGCGGCAGGAAAAAAAGAAGAAAAGAGGCGGCGGCCGACCTATTTATAGGGCATGGGCGAGGTATGGACGGACGACACGACGACGATGAAGCTTCACGCATCCAGGAGCACACTGGCGGTCGTGGCATGTGCAGCGGTGGACGGCGGCGCGGCTTGAGAAGCCGGCGATGGCGGCCGACGATAGGTCTCGGTGCTGTTCAAGCAAATTACAGAAATGCCACTCGTTTGAAATTACAAATTACTCCAAAATCTATATAAAAATTTGAAAATCTCAAAAAATATCATTTGCATAAATTTTCAAAAGCTACACTTTTCATTTAACTGACATCCTCAAATTCTATTTGGATTTTGATATATGAATTCAAATTCAAAAGGGGAATAAAACCCTAGAAACAAACATTTGAAATTACTTTTGATTTTTCAATAAAATTTGAAAATATTCAAAACTATGAAATGTTTAACTTTTCAAACCAAACCTTTTTCATACACAAAGTTTTCCCAAATTATGCATAATTTTTGAATTATGGTTTTAAAATCAAAAGGGGACAAATGTTAGAAAACTGTATTTTCAAATTCATTTGAAATTATTTTTGGAAACTTGAATAACTTTGAATACCAACTTTGTATCTCTTGCCAAGATCTACAAACTATCTTTTTAGAGTATCTCCAAATTATTTTTAGATTTTGAATTATAGAAAAGGGGATAAATCTAGATTTTGAAATAAAGGGTTTTTGAAACCAAATTCAAACTCGATTTGGTTTCTAATTTAATTGGTTGGTTATTAGTGATCACATACATCATCCAAGGACATTTTTAGGTCAATGACCTAATAGTACCCTTGGTTGACCAAGTTGACTTTTGAAAAATATTTTATAGCTTTCCAATTTGAATTTAAATTTGAATTGCAAGACATGGAAATAAGCTTTGAAATCCAAATTCAACTTCAAATATGGAAATTATTTTTAGGGTTGGACTTAGATTTATACACTATGCTTGACACTAGTGTAAACACGGTATACACCTCAAGTACATAGAATATAAATCGAGCATTTGAGATGACATTCGAAAGTAGGGTTTTATTATTTCATGTGACAACACATTCCAGAAACACAATCAACCTATGAAATGTAAGCTTGTTTTAGTTAATGAACATCAAGGTTGACCTAATCATGAATGCTTTGCAGTGCATATGATGACATGGCAGGTTTTAGTTAATATAACACCAGAGATGTTACACAGACGGGTCCATTTGACAATTTCTGTAGTAGAAGATTTTTGAAGGGTCCATTTGATGGTTTTTTGTAGTAGATAGATTTAAAGAGTAAATTCGTGTGGGCCACGAAGCTGTCTGAGCATGTCCACGTCGGTCAAAATTTTTTGACGCGTTGGATCTGAGAATCAACGGTTCTTATCACTCCTCACGCTAAATATATTGGCTCCAGCCTCCGACCCTAACCCTACCCCTCACTCTCTCAACAGTTGCCTCTCCTCCCTCTCTCTCCCCCTTCGGCGTGGCACTCCGGCACAGTGCTCGCCGGCAGCGCGGCCAATGGACGCGGCGACGTCTGGCCTGCAGGCGCGACCAGGCGGCGTACGACCGGGCCCTTCCTCCCTAGTGTGGTGGTCTCCCTCGCGCGAGCTTGAATGCCAATCCCTCTGACGGCAGCGTGGGATGAGCGCCTGTCATCCCTAGCGTGGCGGCTCGCCTCTCCTCTCTCTCGCTCGTGCCTCTCCTTTGGCGGCTAGGCCAATCGTGCTCAGCCCGGCGGCGGTGGCGTGCTAGGCCCTGATGCGGCGTTGGCGCGGTAGCCCTGGCACGAGCAGGCCCCGACGTGGCAGCGTGGCGTGATGCGGTGGCGGCCGCGGCACGACACCTCGGCGCGAGACAAGCTCGCCCACCTCTCCCAGCTCCCTCCTCTCCCGAATCTGTTCTCTTCATCGGATTTATGCCATGCAAGGTTAGTGCTGGCAAGGCAAGGTAGGTAGCTAACCCCACAATTTTCTCTCTTATTCCATGGCTAATGTGGCGTCTCCATGACTGGATTCGTCGTCCCTCACTGGATCTATGTAGGGCAGCGTGGGAGCGATGTCTCGCTGGCCAAGGGGCAGTGGCGGTGTGGCCGAGGGCTAAACTATTTTGCCTGTGAGTTGGGATTGTAAACTTTTAAAGGTAAAACAGGATATTGGTCATGACATCAAAATTTTCAATTTGTAGTTTGAGGATGACAACCATGACAATAGTGTTGCCTTTAGGTCAAGGCAAGTGGTAGGTGTCTGATGGCAGCAGCCAAGGGCAAGGCAGCCGGGCAATGGGGCAAGCTGCACTGCCTGCAGCAGTCTGCGGGATGGTCAAGGCTGTTGTGTTGCTAGCAAGGTAAAATTTTGACCGAACCTGTAAAATTTTGATTTGTTGGCTTCCCATGGAGAAGTATGCTCCTAACCTAAGGCATTGCTCACTGAAGATTTTTAGTCCTTCAAATTTAAGGATTTAGATTGGACTGTTAAGATGGTCAAGGCGGTATGATGAGTTTGTTGATTTTTTTACTCCCTTCATATGTGTTTAACTAATGTTACCTTTCTTGCTTTTATGTTAGTTTCGCAAGCTGGGAGCTAACAACAAGAGGTCTTTCCTTCATCTTTATTGAACTGGAATGGATCTAGAGGTTCTAAGAAAAAAATTACAAATGACTATGATTATAGGAAGCAAGAGCTTTCTTTAGTTCTGCATATGGCTGCTCACTTTCAATTTGGTGTTTGTTTCTTGGTTTTTAGAGATTTTTTTAATCTACCTGCAGACCATAAACAATTGGTGTGTGTTTGGTTAAGGATTGACGACCTGCATCTCCTTTTTAGTTGATAAGTATTGAACGATTTCTCATAATTTGTCTTGATCTGATGCTTGATTTTCAAATTAAAAGTTCAGAACACCAGTCCGACATCCATTGGCATTAGTCTAACATGCATTAGTCTGACATTCATGGTCATATTACTAACTTGAAAATTTATCTGTGTAGACTAAAGAGGAAAGGGGATCCTTGATGGCTTGGATCTCGTGCACAACTGCTGCAGATCAGGATTCGTGCATGAAGCGAAGGATTAGAGGATACAAAAGGTTTCGATCTTGTGTTCGGCTTCTTTTCTTGTATTTACTTGGAGGTTGCTGATTGTACCCTGTACCTGGACATTGTTATTGTATTAGCAAATTACCTGGAAATGTTACTAACTTGAAATGTTGTCTATGCAGATTAAAGAGGAAAGGGCATCCTTACCAATAGCTGAGGGGAAGGCCCGTGATGCGGCGCAGGCAAGTGTCATCCGTGTCTATTCTTCAGTGGTGTTCACTATGCAAATCTGAATAAACTGAATTATTTCATAAGTGTTCATTAGCCTGTTCTCTATTGCTATAATGGCAGTGGTGTGACATTACTTGGATAATGCCTGTTCATAAGTGTTCTCTATTGCTATAATGGTAGTGGATAGTTGCAAAATATTTGATGCCACCAAACCTATTATGGGCTCCAATTGACAAACGGAAATATCAGGAATCAGAAATAAAAAAAAAGAACTTTTCTAGATGCTTGATCACAAATGTCACTTTGATGTTCATCAGACCTGAAATTACCCTTCCTGGAAGTTAAAGTAGCACAATGAAATGACTTCTTTAGAAACAATGCTACGTATACTATCCGTAAATTTCTATGCTACAACGTGCTTAGGCTCTTTTATTTACAGGTTTGCAGGTGGTTTGATATCATATCAATAGTAGGATTTCCTTACCTATTTTAAGTATATTGGCTACAGCTGATTAGCTACTATGCAGGTCAGTAGGATGCTACCCTTGAGTGTTATAGTTTCAGTTTGTGCCTTCTCTTTAGACAGATGGTAGGTACATTCTTGTCATACTATTATTGTTAAATGAACTGAAATTTTTAGGCATGTGTTGATCTTCACAAAGATTTTTGACTTCGACTTTTCGTGCAAACGTTGCAGACAAGAAGAAACTATTCTGCTGCGTCCAGTTGAGGTTGAGGCGCTGTTACCTATCGGTTACAGTTTGTTCCAATAATTGGTGGAACCAAAAAAAGGTGTTATATCACATTGGATTTCATTCTAACATCAGCAAAAAAAATCTCCATATATGACATCAGATTGCTTGTTTTTGCCGTTCCTTAAAGAAAATGTTCAGTTCGCTTACTCTGTAACGAATGTTAATGCCTGGCGTGCTAATAGTGAGGAGCCTTCACCGGCCGCGACGTCTGCGGCTTCTCCGTGTGCCTCCCCTGTTATGAGTATGAGCGCCAAGGACGGCACCCAGGCTTGCCCGCAGTGCAAAACCATGTACAAGCGCCACAAGGGTATGTCGACCTCTGGAATCATTTCCATGCATGCTATTCTAGGTTATTAAAGTCAAGCAGGTTAAGCTTGAGCTCCTATCGAAACCAAGCAGGTAGTTGCATTTTAGCTAACGAGCAGGTGATAGTTGAGTGTTTTGGTAAAATTTATTCAGACTCTTACTGTTGGCTAGCTCTTTCAGTGAATTGTACTGGATGGCTTGAGCTATCAAGTTTAACTTATTTCCGAGTTTATATACAAGATCTATATTCTGAAATGCGTCGTGGTAGAAGATTTTGATTACCAGATCAATACATATAATTAACATGAGATGGTTATTAGAATTCTTTGCTATTTGGATGCATAAAAATATGTCCTACTTCCACTGATTTGTATGCTATTTGCATGTTCGGTTATTTCCATTGCCTTATCTTGATTCACTTGCTGCACTGTTTTCTAGCAGCTGAAGAACACTACAACAGGGAAGTGCTTGAGCTTACTGATCGTGCTTCGATCTAAGGTGCAGCCAACCAGGAGCTTGACAGTGCAGGATGCCACATATGTGGATTGGATAGCAGCTCCTCCTCCTATGGCCTTTGTTATAAAGAGCTTTTTTACCTGCTCTGAGGTATACGATAATTGCAGCTTCACCCTTCTAATAGCATGTTTGCTAACGATTGTAAATGCGCTTAACAAGTTTGCTCCTCAGCCTGTTGCATTGTATTATATCGTTTTAGAGATCATGCTATATTATTTCACTTTTCTTTTAAGACCTAGACGCCTATCGTCCCACCCTAGAATTGGCTCGTGTGTAATGTTTTAACGATGTTTGGACACCTTCTAGTCTCCTGTAATATATAATATGTAGTGTTTTATCACGTAGCAATTGTATTTTATTGTGTAGCAATTGTTTTAGAAAATTATCTTCGGTTATCACGCGCGTATGGGTGTGCGCAAATCGCAGTGGTAGAGATAGAGATTCCACAAAAAAAGCTGCACCTTGCTCATCACCAGTCAAAGCATCAAAAGAACCGGCGAGCCGACCGTCTTCTAGTCTGCCGGTTCCCGCTGCCGCTCCGCACGGCCGCACCCGCGCCCATGCCGACGCCGACCCCAAGCGGCGGCGGCGGCCGGGCAGCGCGACCGCGAGCTGCAGAGAAGCCCCGCGTGGAGCTGGAGCTCCCGCTCGGCGCCGACGCGTCGTTCGACCTGGCGGCGGCCGTTTGCAGCCACGGGCTGTTCATGATGGCGCCCAACCGGTGGGACCCGGCTAGCCGCGCGCTCGTGCGCCCGCTTCGCCTCGCTTCCGACAGCTCCGTCTCCCTCCTCGCCCGCGTCTCCGCGCACCCCGCGCGCCCGGACTCCGCGCTCCTCGTCGCCGTGCATGGTGCCGCCGCGCTCTCCCCGCTCGACCAGGACCATATCCTCGTAAGCATGCGCATGGACCGGACCCGGATCGAGCGTTGACGATGGCGCTGTCGGCGAAGCGACGCCCGTCTGATTTCCTGCTTTGGTATGGTATCCACAGGAGCAGGTGCGTCGGATGCTGCGGCTGTCGGAGGAGGATGACAAGACGGTGGCGGAGTTCCAGGCGATACACCCCGCGGCGCGGGAGGCGGGGTTCGGTCGCGTCTTCCGTTCGCCCACGCTGTTCGAGGACATGGTCAAGTGCATCCTCCTCTGCAATTGCCAGTTGAGTCTTGGCCTGCTCTCCCTTTATTACCATCCTATACACGCGCGCGCCTCTTTTATTTGTATACGTTGATTTGGAAGAAATCCTCCATTATTCACAGAGGTAACTGAATGACAGAGTAACTAATATCGACTGCGCTTTGCCATTTCATACAAAATGAGTTAGTTTGACATTGCAGGTGTTGAATGGAGTATTTCTTAACAGGAAGTGCACTTATTTAAATTGGAATGCTTCCACAGTATATAGTTTGTTAAGTATTTCTAATCCTGTTCGCATGATTTTCTTGTGCAACTAAACTGACAGTATGTATGATATATAACTACAGATGGACAAGGACCTTGTCAATGGCTACTGCACTGTGCAAGCTTCAGTTGGAGCTGAAATGTTCATCCAGTATCGAAGATTTTCAGTCAAGGACACCTCCAATTAGGGAACATACTAAAAGGAAGCGCGGAAAGATGCAGAGTGTCCGTGTCAAACTAGAAGCAAGATTTTCAGAGGATAAATTGGAGGTTCCAAGACTCGCGAGTGGAGGTGGAGGCAATAGCCTGACAAATTTGGAAACTGATGAAATTTTGTCTTGTTTACCCTCAGTTGCAAGTGAAGCAATCGGTAGTACAGATGATTCACGATTGGAGCTTAGCTTGAGCAATGGTCCTCACTTGGAAGGCTGTATCGGTGATTTCCCTATGCCGGAAGAATTGGCCAACCTTGATGAGGAGTTTTTAGCCAAGAGTTGCAATCTTGGTTACCGAGCAAAGAGAATTGTAATGCTTGCACGCAGCCTTGTAGAAGGGAAGGTATGTCTACAAAAACTTGAAGAGATGAGTAAAATGTTTGTACCAGCTACAGAAGAGGCATCCAGTATTGGATCCACCTATGAGAGATTGAACAAAGAGTTATCGATGATATCAGGGTTTGGTCCTTTCACACGTGCCAATGTGCTCATGTGTATGGGATTCTTCCACACGATCCCAGCTGATACTGAGACAATTAGGCATTTGAAACAGGTATTCCCCCTCCTGGAACCTTTGGATTTTTTTAGGATTCATAGTGGACGATTTCAATATTCCCTGTACTATGCCTGAAATTTATTGCAGATTCATAAAAGAGCAACTACCATCAGTTCTATTCATCAGGAATTAGATAAAGTCTACGGCAAATATGCTCCATTCCAGTTCTTAGCATACTGGTAAATCCATTTCTCTGATATCCCGTATTGTTTAACGTTAATATATGTATGCAGCTATGCTAATCCTCAACACCGTTCTCGTTTTCTTTTTTGGGTTGTGAAACAGGTTTGAGCTATGGGGCTTCTACGACAAGCATTTTGGCAAAATTAGTGATATGGAACCATCCAACTACGGACTATTCACTGCAAGTCACTTGAAGAAAAAAGAACAAAAAATAGAAGACAAGCAGCTCTAGATAGTTAGCAATGCAAGAGATTATGTGTCTTATCTTTTGCAAATGTGACAAGGACAAAATCATAGATGCTTATGTTATTGTGGATTTGTGGTTTATTTATTGGGGGCAACAGAGTCCAGCTAGATTAGTCCAAAAAAAGGTCGTTGCTAGATTGACTCAGGATAACAGATTCCTGAAAGTTTCTAAAACTAGTAGTAAACTTTCAGATGGGGACGAGTTCCTAGCCGCATCTAAAGTTTTCCTGCCAACTTTACATTCTTGCAGAAGAAAATGAAAGAAAAAGCTTTAAAAAAACGAAACGGAAGTGATGAGAACCTTTAGGTGACAAAAGTATTAGGGCAAATTATTTTGACTGACCGTACGTCACAGTTTTCCATGAATCAATCAGATATTTCAAGTCTCACGGTTGTAAACGGGAACATATTTTTGCATAGATGACCAAATGCCCAAAAATTTGATGGGAAAATCACCATTTACAAAGAACAACGAGCACAGAACATAGTTTTATCAGTCCTTCATAAATGTAATTTCTGCTTTACTCTCTCCATTTTTCTTCTTTTTTTTTCCTCAACTGGGGTCTAAACTGATAAACTGTACTCTTGGTTATGGGGGAAATTTATAAATCAAGGGGCGTCAAATTACTATCTCCCAGAACTACTTTCCCTTACTTTGGTACAGTATTGATCCAATCAAAACTGCAACTCCTGTTATTGCAACTGCCAAGAGCAGTTGTTTGTTAAGTGAACCAGTAGCAGGTCGCGACGCTGGCTTTGGTACTGGCTGCTCTCCTGCTGCTGCTGTAGTCCTGTCACTGAAATTTATATCACAAGGTAAGCTTGATTTCTCAGAACATGCTATTTATCATTGCTACTTGCTATAGAAATTGTAAAAGGTTGTTGTCAGACTAATCGGCATGATTTTCTCACAATGCTATTTATTAGTTGCTACTTGCTATTGCAACAGGACAAGCTTGATGTCAGAATCAACGTAATCGATGTCTATGGAAATGATACTTCAATGAAGGATTCTTTAAGCTAGCATAAGACATAATTTATTTATCTGCTGAAAACTATATTGAAATGGTTAAATGCCAGTCCTCCATTCCAAAATGTAAGGTGCAACTTCAAATTATTTACATTAAAAATCCACCACAAAAATACATCTTGAGAGTGGATTTATTTGTTATTGAAGTAAAACGTTTTTCTATAAACTTGGCCAAAGTTAGAGAGTTCTGACTTGGCACAGAACCAAAACACCTTATATTTTGGAACAGTGGGAGTGCCAAGTTACTAATGACACCGATGTAGCTGAATGTGGTCTTGTAAATTGAAGGTACAGAACTGGAGTTACTAATCAGTTGGAAGGTTACCTTGAAAGTTCTGATGCAGCATTTAAAATCGTATGGAACTGGAGTTCATGTCCAATCCATTCACGAAGTCTGATATACTTCCTGCAGCCTTGGCAATATTCTGTTCGATTTCCACACACATCCTGTAGCACACCTGCCCTAATTAGAACACTGAGAACTGTAACCGAAACTAGTTTCTTGAATAATAGGTTACCATGTGAGATATATCCATACCTGATGTTCGAAAAGTTTGACTGCAGGCAGTTCAAACTGACAGTATTGGCATGCGAGCATCCTTTGTGGGCATTGTATGCCTGTATGAAGATCCCATAGCTCACGTTCTACTGTGTGTTTGCAAAGTGAGCAATTCATCTGTATCCGTAATAAGATTAGTGGTGAAGATGAATTAGTAAATTCATCTGTATCCCATAGCTCATCTGTATCTATTGCCACCTCTTTAATCTATCTAGAATTTACATTAACTTAGTGGCTGACGAAGACGCTTTCATTTGTTTACGTCATCTTCGTGGTTACAAGAAATTATGTTGCCTACCATAAGCATATAAAGAAACTGTCATAACTGTTTAAATCAATTGTACCTCTTGCTGTCATAATGATTGTAAATATGCATTGATATAATGTTGCAACTTCTTTAGAGTAAGAAAAAACAAAGATCTGGACAGTAATGCAGGCTTCTGTGGTTGTTAATGTAATGCTTAACTTCAGCAATATTATAAATTAAGTATGAATTTACAGCGAAAATGATTAGGGAGCTCCATACAATGAATCTGATACAAGCTTGGAGTTTGGAAAGATACCGGAGCATGGTTTTCATCGTAGTGTTCATCCATAAGCTTCCTCGGAACCATATCTCCACAATGTTCACACTTCTGAAGGTTCCGAGCGCAGTGCGCGCTGTGCAATGCAATGTTTGAAGATGGAATCTCCCGCCGACTATGTAGCATAAACAGAGAAATGTCGTCAGTAATCGACATATTTAACTCCAGCTGACTAAATAAAAGAGTATGGGGAGAATCACATCACAGTTAATAATGTATGTACATCTGAGTAAAAACCATACCCCAGGACATTGTGGTAACCATACAAGTACCTCATACCATACTGGTAATAAAACTGATCGTTCCACAATTTGCGGAAGGTAATCCACAAAGCAACGGTATCACGTGGCATGCCATGTGTAATCATCACAAAATAAGCCTCAACTATATACCATATTAAGCAGCGACGCATGCGAGCAAATCAGTATCGTAAATATTCAGCGGTTGACGACACCAATCCTATACTGTCCGCATGGCGGAGGTGGACGAAGGAATCGACCTGTGGTGGGTAGGCGGGGACGCTGGGCAGGCGAGGGAGAGAGATTCCCAGCGTAGGGAGGCCTGCAAGAGAGAGAGAGAGCGTTACCAGTGCAGGCAGGTAGAGGTAGAGATGGCGGAGTCGGAGCCCGCTGCCGCCATGGTTCGACAGGGAGCGATGGCCGGAGTCTCCTCCGCCGAGATCCACGTCTGGACCGCGCCGAGTCGGGGAAATCGGGGCGGCGATGGTGCGGAGGAGAGGACGCCAGGACGGAAACGGAATAGGCTCCCTCCGGTTGGGTTTGGATCGGAGGACGGCTCGGATTGGGGAGCCGGACGAGCACGAGGCTTTTCGGGCCCACCTGTCAGTTAGTAGTAAATGCTGGGTGTGGGGTGGAGGTGATACCAGACGGGCTTGCTCTGTCGGAGCCGAACGGTCTATTTTGTTGGGCTTCATGGGCTGTAGAGTTAGACGATTGGGCCGGCCTGCCATGCTTTCGTGGGCTATTGGCCCGCTCGTTCTCTACTCCTTTTTTTTTCGTCAGTCCAGGGGAATATGAAGCAGAGGGACCGTGCCGAGAGAGCTTGGAAACCAACGAAGCCACCGAACGAATCCCGAGGCCGGTATCATCAGAATTACACAGAATGAGAGATCCACCGCTGCACTTTGCAGCGTTGGGCTTAGATCCGAAGCCACACACCACGTGGCACGTCGCAGTGCCCAGTGCGCATGCGCCCGAAGCCATCCCCGGCGTCGACGTCGCCGGGCAGCAGCTTTCTTCCTGAGGGTTCGTCAGAAATACACAATCAAACGGCATGGCGTGCGTGCGAATCTCCCGTGAGTCTTCCGCCGGACGAGACGACGGCGGCGCACGCGTAGGCGAAGCTGACGCGCCGCCCACCGATCCTCCTCCTCCTGGGATGGTCATGTCATGGATGGCGAGATTCCACTCGCTACTTCGACTTTGCCAGTCGCCTGATCCTCTCCTCATCCGGGTCGAGTGCGTGCGTTTCTTTAGCACCTACCTACGTGCTACGACGACGACGATTTCTCTTTACCTTATAATCGCGTTGTCTAGCTTTCTAGAATAGAATTCTAACTAGTGGGCAAATGGTTTCCAAACTTTCGTGTGACTTGCGAGGTAAAGTTTCCAACGCAGGGGCGGTTAAAATTCATCCCGGGATGGATCACCTGTTGCGTTGCGTGCCAGACTGACTGTCGTTGTTGTCAGCAGCAGCAAAGCTGTGCTATGGTTGTGGCCTGTGGGTGCGGTTGATGCATCGCCGTGCCGTGGTAATGTGCGCGTGCCGTTAGGGTCCGTCCAGGCCAGGCCCGATGGGTGACGCTTTACGGGCCACTAATAGCAGGCTTTATTGACGCTTAACGAAAGCTGATTAGTCTGTCTCAACAAACTCTCACAGCCTGGCGCTGGCGGGTGGCGGCCGGAGAACCAACCAACGGACGAACCAACACGGAACAAGGCCCGCCGTGTGACGACTGGCGTGAACAACACTGAAGCTGTTCGTTCGTTCCTCCTGCAACTGCAATGCAAGCACCGACTTGCCTCTGATGTCTGATGCATTCAGACTTCGCTTCAGATATAATAATAATAAACACAGCAAAACTAGTGTGACTCTTTTGTTGGCGCCTGCCTGCATTTTGTATGTAACTGATTCTCTTTTATTGACTGTAAGTATGTACGCACAGCAAGCTCGGATTCTTTCTTTTTTTACCATGGATGGATGGATCACAATTACAGGACGACGACACAAAAACTAATGCAAAGAATTGTCAGGTCAAGTCAGTGTATAATAACCAAAGAAGAAAATGGTGGGAACGAATGAAACAAAACTATAGCAGAGCATCGAGCAGAGGAGATGTTCATTGAGCTGGCGGTTGTTGGTTTAATCGAGCGAGACCGGTCAAACCGTCCGACGCACATCACATCATCTCATCACTCGGGCGCTCTCGGCCGCCGCCGCCCGCCGCCGTCGCCACCGCCGGCGCCCACCAGGTACCGGTGCGCCTCCACGAGCTCCTCCCGGAAGCGTGCCAGGTCCAGCCGCACGTTCTGCCGGTCCAGGTACACCTTCTTGGTCACGTCCCAGCCGCGCTGCGCCACGCCGGCGGGATCCGTCAGCACGGGGTCCCCCGTGGGGTACTCGCGGGACAGCGAGCTCTCCTCGGGGGCGATCTTGTACCCTACGTAGCGCAGGCCCATCCGCGCCGCGGGCTCGCCGTAGTAGGCGCCGGCGGCCCAGTCCGTGCCCAGCGGGACCACCTGGATGAACACCTTGCCCGGCCGCATGAACAGGAAGTGCGTCATGGCGGCGCCGTGGACGCCGATCATGGCGTCGCTGGCGTTCAGCTCCCTGTATATCTTGCACAGCTCCGTGGTGCGGTCGGGACGGATCACGCGCACGTCGAACCCGACGTCCGCCGCAAGAGCCGCCAAGTCTGCCTCGTTCTCGATCACGCGAGACCCCGTCCGCGCCACGATCACCAGCCTGGGCCGAGTGGCGGCGGCGGCGGCGTGGCTCGGACCTGCTGGCGGCGCGCGGGGGAGGAGGGGCACCACGGCGCCGCGGCGGTGGCGCAGGCGCAGGCGCTTGCGAGCCGTGCGGCGCTCCAGGCGCTCCAGGAACTCGATGCGGCCGCGGTACGCGTCGTCCAGCAGCCTGCGGAAGTCGCCGATGCTCTTCCCCTCGGGCGTCCGCGCCGGGTCCACGGTCAGCTCGCCGTGGATGCGCAGCCCGGCGATCACCTCGGGGAAGCAGTGCACGCGGCGGTCGGCGGTGAAGTCGATCGGCGGGTACGCCGACAGCTGGGACACCACGTCGCCGTACTTGGTCATCCACCAGTCGTGGTACTCGAGTATCACTAGCACCACGCGCCGCCGGAGGTGCTGCGCCGTCACGAACAGCGGCAGGATGCCGTCGTTGAACTCGTGGTACACGTTGCCCGTGTACCCGCCGGTGGAGAAAAGCACGGCCGGCACGTCGTGCACCACGTCGCACCGCGCCGCGTCGCCGGGGACCACGCGCCGCAGCCGCACCTCGTCGATCGTCGCCATCACGTTCGCCTCCCACTTGCGCGTGTACGGCCGTATCCGCTCCTCCGTCGAGTTGCCGTTGCCGGCGGACACGTGCTGGAACGACGCGCTCGCCGAGTGCATGCGCAGGTCCCCCTTGGCGAAGCAGATGTCCGCGCGCTCCGACGTGCGGTCGCAGCAGAGGCTGTTGTTGCCCACGGACGAGCATGGCCCGGACACCCCGCCACGCGTGGCGGCGGCCGTCGCCCCCGAAGCCGCCCCCGCCGCCGCGCCGCCTTCGTCGCTATGCACGAAGGAGAGGAAGGAGACAGGCGCCACGAACAGCGTCCCCACGCAGAGGAAGGAGAGGAGGAGCATGGCCAGGAGGCGACGCAGGCCGAGCGCCCTGGATTGCACCGGCTTGCCGCTCTTGCCGGGACTGCCGTAGTCCTGGTAGTAGTACATGACCCGCCGCCCGGCGCCGCCCTTGGGTTGCGACACCTTGCATGCCACCTCCTGCTCCGGCTCGCCCTTCCTGAACTGCAAGATGTAGATTCTGTGCTGCTGCTGTTGCTGCACCATGGCCGTCGCCAGAGAGGTCTCTCGGATGACTATGAGAAGAGGAACGGGGGGAGAGAGAGGGGGATATAAATGGCTCAGCTTATTAGCAGAAGAGTATAGAAAACTATTGGCGGTTAGAGGTTGGGCCGCTTATGTTGTGACGGCAAACGCAGCCAACAGTGATGGAATGGAACAAACATCTTCGAGGAGCATTCGGTGGGTCCTCTGATTGCCACCTAATACAAATTAAAATGCACAATATCTGCACAACAGCAAAAACGATTAATTCTCTTTTTTTTTAGATAAAAGCCGATTAATTTTCTTACACAACGATAATCATTCACTCTAGAAGTCTAGATGAATGAGTCAAGGCCAATCCTCTTATTTCACATCATAGAAGAAATTAAGCCAAGTCTCAATTACTTTCAATGCATCTGACTGGAATATACTGTTGCATTCACTTCTTGAGAAGACATGTACAAATAATGATTATGATGTGCAGAACTTATTATTAAGTACTTGTGTATATAGTTTTTTTTTCCAACAAATCGGACAAGAAAGTTGACGGTTATAATGGGAAAATAAAGAACCTAGATCGGGCAATGTAATAGAGCAACGAAACCCTTGAGGGTCGAGCAATGGTAACAACCAAAAAACGATTGTAGGGCCAACAATTATAACAGTAAAAGGCCACAAACGACACCGGTCGCTTAGATGGAGACATCAACACGCGCCGCACAACACCGCCGCACCACCGATATAGCCTCTATCCCGAATGAATACAATTAAAAATACATACAACTACAAAACTATCGCTTGTGTACCACGTCGGTAACGTATATTTCCACTTGCGACTTTATGGATGCATATAGATACATTGCTCCGTCATGGACAACTCATGTGTATCTCTCACTATGAAAAGAGTATAATGTAGCCAGTCTATTTTTAAGATATTTAACCTAAATTAATAAATCATGAGGTACACCCATATTTCGTATAATTTTCTTCGACAAATCAGACATGAAAGTTGCCAGTTATATCAAGAAAATAAAGAATCTCAATCAGCTAATGTAATAGAACAATGAAACCCTCAAGGGTCAAGCAATAGTAAAACAAAAAACATCAGTGGAGCTAACATCTAAAAGTAAAAACGCAACAAAATGACAACGGTCAGTTACATGAAGACATCAAGACATGCCGCACAACACCGCCGCCTCACCGATATATAGCCTCTATCCCGAACAAATACAATTAAAAAATGATGATGTATTTATAGTATTTGTTGCACATAGTATCCTCGCTTTTTAAAATACATATAGCTAGGAAACTATCGCTTGTGTATCACGTCGGTAACGCGTACTTCTACTTATGACTTTCTATGTCTTTTGATACATTGCTCGGTCATGGACAACTCATGTATATCGGTCATTGCGAAAAGAGTGTAATGTAGCCGGTCTATCTTTAACATATATAGCAGAACTAAAGAAATTTAACCTAAATTAATAACTCACGAGCTACACTCATATTCCATGTAGTCGACGGAATTAAAGGTTTATTTTGTGACCATATCTGTTAGCATGTATACTATTGTTACTCTCTTACTTGTATCATCACTTGTCATGGCAAACCATGGTAAGATATGGTGCCTCATGGCATTTGTTATGATACACAATATTCATATTTATCTTGTGTCATGCTATGAATGTATATTGTAAAAGATACAATGTTAGCATATCCCTTACATACGGAAAAATGGTTTTGCCTAAATCAGTAAATCAAGGTCTAGAATCCTTTAAAAAGAACAAGTACATTTAACACCATATATTTTGTGGCAATTATTATAACGTACCAGTAGGTATAGCCTCTCTCCGAAGCAAGTGCAGTTAAGAAATCATGATATGTGAATTTCTTATACATATTATCATCACTATTTTAACAAACACGAGTAAGAAATTGTATATGGATTGTCTATTTTATCATAATATGCCTAAGTATATCATCGTATCTTATTGTTATGATGGACGATACCTGATTTTTTTTTTTTTTGTTTATATATCTTGTGTCACAGTGTTTAGTCATGCATGTACGACATGCATGTAAACAGCAACTAGGGAAGATGATGACGTAAAGACATTTTCTGTTATAACATACTAATGACAGCGCTTCTTATATATATAAGTTAAAGCCAACAAGAAGTTTGTCCGTTATGGTGTACACATAAAACTTACATTAGGTTGGTTGGGGCCAAAAATTCATATATATGTGACAAATTGGCGCATATGTCAAACTTGAGTTAATACATCAACAAGTACGTATCGTCTTTCTAATTAAGCTTGCACAACAATAATAAGCACTCTCAAAGAAACTATATATTCAATATCATGGAATACATCAATCCATGATCTCCTAGTTTCCATCTAGGATAAAACTCAAATCAGATTAAAGATAAGGACATATACCCTTTTTAACACGACTTGATTATTAAGGAGAACATAAAGGCAAGAAAGTATGATGTCAATGGCTAGCTGTACAATGCTAACATAGTAACATACATTGTCGCTTCTTACCAAAAAAAAAAAACACAAGAAAACTGGAATCCCTCTTTACCTGTGTGTTGATGAGTCAGACTGCTCGGTCATAGACAACTCACATACTCCGTATACAATAAGCCAAGACAACGAGGGCAGCAATGGCGGCTGAAAAGCCAAGACAACGAGGGCAGCAATGGCGGCTGAAAAGTTAGTGCAATGAGATCATTCTATCAGCCCGGCGTCTGTACCTTGCATCGCACACACTTTGCTTATTTGTGCTATGTGTACTCCTGTGGATTTTACCGCTTTGCTTGCTTGGAAGAAGTACCGTGGGTGAGTGTTGGTTTGAGTTGGCATATGCATTGCCAGGCTGGAGGCTAGGTGGTTTCAACCATTGGGGTTGGGTCCATTTGGAATTAATTTTTGAGAGGTTTACCAAGCCATCTCATCTCGTTTGTTTTGACCAAGCAACACGCCAATTGCACATGTGTGTTCTCAGAAGCAACAGCTAGCCATGCATCATGACGAGAGAATAAATACCTCGTGCCCATTCAAAAACAGCAGAAACACTAGGAATACAGGCAGTACTTACATATATTCGGTCATGCATGGTGTAGGCTACACGAGTCATTAAGAAGGCTGCTCAGGAGTAACATCGCATTAGCATCACTAAATTAACAGACACGGTACTTACGCTACAAGATGCTTTAAATGATGGGCTTAGCTTACAAGTATATTTTGCATTGGTGTACTGACATGTAGCAGTCAGTTTTTAACTCGCATGAGAAAGTTCAACTGGGGATCTTAAACACCTACCTCTGTGTAGTACAAGCAAAAGCACATTATTCTAAAGGATCATATCCACCAACTTACATAATGGTAGATACAGTATTACACCGATAATACTTAGTACGATGTTAGACAGATTATTGACAGCATACATGTCTAGTTTGCAATCCACCGTCGAGCAAGTTTCAAAAACTCGCGGGGGACCACTTTGCCACGTAGTCACAAAGCTAAAGTCGTTTTTTTTTACAGATGTGTCAAACTAGCTGTAGGTTTTTGAAATGGGATCCTGAATTTTTTACACAGCTTTTTCCCCCTTTTCTACACCACTTATTCTATCCAGATAAAAATGTAATTTTGTATTTAGAACGACTCAAACTTTCTTAAGTCTGTTTTCGCAAAAAAAACTTTCTTAAGTCTGATCTAACTTTACATAAATCATTTTGCGTAAAAGTAAACTCTGCCCTGAACTGTGTAAAATCGTGGGGCTTGGAAACAGAGGAGCTGGATGAACGAGGAGGACAAGCAACCGAACGATCTTTTGTGTAACATACACGGCGATCGAGCATACATTTGACCTGTTAAGTGTCCTCTCTAATGATGCGAGCTTTTGGAGAAAGAAAGAAAGCAAGCAAGCAACCAAAGTACGCTTTCCGTGAGCTAACTTTCTGATGCCCTCATGCAGGCTCACAAATATTGTAGCGATCCTATGAGATGCTGACAAATGCAGTAGCACTCCGTGCCACTTTTCGTTAGATCCTATCGTCTACTAGCTAGCCAGGCCGGCTTGCTGGCTGGCCTGATGAGATCGAATCATATATCAAATCATATCCCACCAAATAAGGCTGGAAGAGGAAAATCACAACGTTAAACGAACGGTAGCCAGAGATAGATGTCACTTATGAATAATGATGCATCATGTGACTGCTACTAGACCGTGTAATTGTGTAAACCATTTTGGTTTGCCAATTTATATATTGAATGAACAGAAAAAAAAACCCGATGATGTCACACCAAAGTAAGCAGTTCATCAAATCAAGGTTCAAGAAGTCTAAAGGCTTGTGAAAGGATGGTGTGTAAACAATTAAGGAAAAGTGACATGATGAACCGGTTCTTTAACCCGTACATATGGAAATAGTATGAAAGTCGTGTGATGCGATGCGAGGCAGGTGTTCACCTAACCTAATTAGACAGTTAATTAAGAGAAGACCATGAACCATCCATCTCGAGTAGGTGAAATGCAGGGGTTGGTTTCGCTCCTCGTGACATCAAAAGAGATCAAAACATATCAGGCTTTTTAAATTACTTTAATTTAGTTAAGTAGTAAGTAATTAACAACCAAACATGCATATTGTGGTAGGTATATATAAATATAAATATATGTATCAAAGACTGGGCGGGGCTGGGTTAGTTAGGGTCATAGGAGAGCGGTTGGTTATTGCTATTGGCCGTAGTAGGAGAGCGAGGCTCGGAGAACCTTTGTTAGGCCACCAAGCTAGCTAGCCAAGCAAGGCAGCGCAGCAGGAAAGAGACCAGCACAACAAGCTCATCTGTTTTTTTTTTCTTTCCTTTCCTTTCTAACACGAAAGAGACCGGCCGGGCTTATTATTACCTGCATCGCTACTTTTTTTTTTTTCTTTTCTTGTGTTTTTTTTTTTCTGGTGATGAAGGTGAAAGAGACCAGGCTCACTCACCTGCATTCTTTAATCTAGTCTTGTTTTCATTTCTTGTGGGTTTTGTTTTGTTTTTATTCTGATGACGACGAGGAAGACGGTGAAAGAGACCAGGCTATGTGTGCATACCTACAACACTATTACTTTTCCAATTCTTTTGTTTCATTTTTTCCCCTGAAGGTGAAAGCGACCAAATTAGCTTGCCCGCATTAGCTGGAGCCGTGCTGCCGTGCACCGGCACCAGCAGTAATAAGTAGCGGCTGAGCGAGGCTTGGAGACCAAGCGTGCGTGTGTGTGACGGACGACACTGGAAACTGCGTACGTGCAACGGCCGGGGCGCACACGCTTCGCCCATTCAAGCTTGCAGACGCGATAGCGACGGGCCGCCCGCGCGCAGCACAGGCCGCCGGAGGACGACCCGGCCAGCTCGCCGCAGGGAAGGGAAGCGAGCGACCACGGCGACGGCGACGGCGAGCCCTGCTTTTGACCTGGCCGCGGCGGTGTCAGTTGGCGCGTCGCTGCACCGTTGCGTTGCGTTGCCGCGCGCCGGCCGTCGGTTCATTGGTAGTAGGCGGAGTATAGTACGTACGTGCATGCTGCTTGCTGCTTTTGACGGGGCATCGTCACACGGAAATGACCGGACACGCGGCGAGAACGACGAAACGGTCACGGGTCAGAAAACCACAGTACGTGAATGAATCTTCATCAGCAATATGCAATGGATGAATTTTTCTGACCCGGCTGCTAGTGCCTACATATGCCAGGCTGGCGTGCACCTCGTCAAGTCAGGTGTGTACGTGGACACGTACGTACGTGGTGAGAAGAGCGGAGTCGCTGTGCCGTGTGTGTACGTACGTATGTACGCGGTACGTAGTTGCACCTGACGGAGTCTCTGTAGATAGGCGAAAGATACGTAGTCACGGTCGCGCTCACAAATCAAAATCCGTGCACGCCTGCCTCCGTTTCCAAAAGGTTGTTTTAATTTTTTTTCCTGAGTCAAAAAACATTATACACTTAAAAAATTTACCCGATTTCTAAAAAATCCATATAGCCAGCATCATGAAATGATTCGATATGAGGTACCTAAAAAAATATACTCTCTCCTTCTCACATTGTAAGTCACTGTAAGAATTTTAAAGAGTCAAAACATCTCAAGTTTGACCAAAATTTATATTACAAGATAATAACATTTATGATGTCATCTAACAATCATTTCATTTTTGGATAAAAAAAGAGTTTCATAGTACAGTTAGTTAATTTCATAAATCTTTATAATTTTCTCTATAATTTTGGTTAAACTTGAAATGCTTTGACTTTCTAATATTTTTGGAATGACTTATAATTTGAGACGGAGGGAGTATATAATACACATGTTGGTAAAGTATATGAAATAAATAATCAAAAGCATCTAACCTTTTATTCACATATAAATTTGCATCTACATGATTCTTAAATGCATCTAATTAAGCCACCTCTATCATGAGAAGATGGTTTAAAGTAACCTGTACATTTGCTTCTAAGGCCTTGTTTAGTTCCTGGAATTGAGAGGCGCCAGAATTTTTGTATCGCACTGTAAATTTTTGTTTGTATTTATGAATAATTATCCAAACATTAACTAATTAGGCTCAAAACGTTCGTCTCGCAAAATACAACCAAACTGTGCAGTTAGTTTTTGATTTCATCTACATTTAGTACTCCATGCATGTACCGATATTTTGATACGACGGAGAATCTTCCTTTTGCATAGTGCCAAATGCTGGAATTAGGAGGGAACTAAACAAGGCCTAAACTACTGAATCTCACTAGCCTATCCATTTCCATCTATAAATTACTTATCTGTACATCAGTGAAAGAGAATTTAAGATATAACCACTAAATTTGAATCTAAATTACCCATACCTATATCATTATAAAAGAAAATATGAAGGGAGTCCTCCTAAATTTGCCTTGTAAATCACCAGAACCAAATATTACAGAAAAATAATTCAAAAACCATAAAGTAAGCTATATAAGCATAAAATGTTGTGTACCACCATGAGACCAAGTAAACATATAAGAAAATGTACAATTTTTAAGATTGCATATAGTATGGTAAGAAAATGTTCCCTTAACAAACCACATGTTAAGAACATAGACGGTTTAGTATAAATTATATCAAAGCTCTGTAATAGTAATTTTTTTTTTTACTTTTATGTAAGTGTATGCATCTTGAGATAAACATTTTAAAATTTGATTAAATATATAAAAATGTTAGTATTTACGATGCATATTCAGTATAGAATCATTCCATAATAAGCTTATTTAATTTAAATATAAAAATACGGTAAATATTTCTACAGTTCTAATCGAGCTTAAGAAAAGTTGACTATCATGAATCGCGTAGTGATATTTTTTTAACGGAGAATTAGATTGCACTAGAACAAGGTTTGATGGTACGATACAGTTCGGCTGGACCCACAGGTGTCCTTGTCATCCCATGTCAATTTCTTGCGACTCTCATGAATCAGCTGTGATGAGTTTTCTTTCTCGTTTTATTTATTTATATGAAATTAATCATATCCGGGGGGAATGCATCGTCACGGGTTCCGACGCCGCCGCCCATCGGTCATCGCCGTCGCTGGTTGCTGCTTTCCGGCCGGTTGCTTCTGGAAAGAGGTTACTACTAGTACACCATTCTAGCCTTAGTAGGGTCCGTTGCGTGGATAAGAAGGGACCAATCATCCACTTACTCACGGATAAAATCTGAGCTGAAACTGAAAGGGGAGGATCCACGCGCGCGCCAGGCTATGTCCTGGCCACGTTTATTAATTTGAAACGCGAGAATACCCCTTGGAAATTGAAGATGTACGAGAAATTATCTCAAAAAAAGATGTATGAGAATACCCCTTCGTGAACCCATTTTTTTTATATAATATATATTTATAACTAATCACCATCATCGATCCAACTACCTAACTAACCACGCCTTGACACCACTTTTTTTTTTAAAAAAAAAAACAGGCCTCGACACGATGCATTACACACACGAGTCGTCTGTCGTGATGGACCGGTGCGAGAATGACATGGCATCAACTAGGCCGCCGCCTGGCCTGCGCCGGTGGGCGGTGCTGGTGAGTGGATAAGCCTAGGAGACGATACAAAGCCGGCTGCAGATGGAAAGGCCAGCACGGCCGGTCGGCAGGCAAGCTCCACGTCACCTCTGCTATCTTCTTCGGCGTATGTGATTTGATATATGACATATATCTTCTTTTGACAAATACATATGACATACATATATTTTGATATTGCATTTATCTTTTTTTTGCGAAATGATAATGCATTTATATAGTGTAATCTATGTTCTATATATAATAAAATGCACTGTTAGAAAAAAGTTTGAGTAGCATAAAACAAACTATGAGAAAAAGGGAAAATTTAAGTTTTTGTTCAACGGAAAAAAGAATGCTCGAGCATTTGAAAAATCTTCAATGAAGAAAGGAGGACTTGAAGCTTTTTTTTTTCTTGTTTCTCATAAATAGCAACTTGGCATATGTATTTGATATATGAAAGAAACTTGTCGTGCCAATACCCAAATCGTTCTCTGTACTGTATTGGGAACAAGAAAGAAAAAGTTTGACCAGCTTGGTATGATCGAAACTAAAAACCACGTATGACGTTTTAAAGAGAAAATGATTATTGATCACGCACAAAAAAGAAGTCTTATATTATTTGGAAGGCGGCGACACACGTACCTACTCTTTTGTTTCCTCCTCTCGGTCCTCCAAAATCTAGATGCACGGGAACCGCACCGTTTTCCATGGGGTGACTCGACTATTCCAAATTAACACACCACGTCCTTAAACGCGTGGCCCGTGCCACGTGCGTACTACGTATAATATACGTAACACATGTGTGTTTGTAGTCGTACACCATCAGCCCCGTTGGCCTAGCTGCCACATTGGTTTTGATCGATCACCCTAACCCCTACCCTGGCTCAACGCCATGCAACTGGCGTCTCGTCTCCCGTGTGCTGTGCGGTACGGCGCCAGCTATTGCCGGTAGGCCGATAGGCGTTGTACGTACGCCTTCTTGACGCGTGCAGCCGTGAGAGAGAGTGAGACGCGCCGTGTGGTGACCGTGTCCCGCCGGGCGCCGGGGCGGGGAAAGGCCAATCACCACGTAGCGTAGGCTAGCACCGCACTGGGACTTTTGTTTTGTCATTGTCAGTGCGCAGCCAAAGTTCTCTGCTACATATTCTGTGGCTCTATGCATATCATGCGTATTCTACTGGTACACTCCCGGACACCCTTCGTCTAGAAGAAATTAAACAAGATATAGTATCTCGCTTTTCAGTAAAATCAATCAATTGAAACTTTGACTATAGTTTGTAAAAACAAAAATAATACAAAAATGATTGTTCTTATATCCTTATCCTTATTACTAATGTTAATACTGTTTTGTATATATTGGTCTGACCAAAGTTAAAATCAGATGATTTTCATATATAAAACGAGATGTGCAGGGATTTTTTTTTTCCTAGAACGATGAAAGTACTACAATAGTTTAGTGCTCCATGTAGAGATATAATCCTCCTACTGGGGCCAACCGAAAGGTACTACTACTAGCCGTATCTGGTGCATATTTTTTAGGAGTATAATTCTTTTGGCTGCTGCCAATCAAATACCAATAACTGGAAGCGTATGATTGGAGCTCTGCTCTGCTCTGCCTTCCTTTCCTTTCCCCCATCTCTCATGAATGTGTGATCTTGATCATGCCGTTTGGCTTCTTCTTTCTTTCTTGTGTGTGCGCGCGCGCGCGCCTTAGCGGACGTCCCTTTTGCTTTTGGTTTCGGACATGACTCTGACTTGCTATCTATCCACTTCCACTCGCCACCACTAGCTGACCAGCCACTCCGACTCCCATCCGTCTCTCTTGTTCGGTCATTCATTCATAGGAAACGCAGCTTTCAGCTTCCGTCCGAGTTGCATACAATGGTTTCGGACATGACCTATCTATCTGTCGAGGGCGTGTGCCATAAGTTGGGCCTTTTTTTCTCTCGTTTTGAAACGATGTGAAGACAATGACAAAGTATATCTTTCTCATCCATTTCCACTGCCTAGGACGGATGCGAACGTGAGATACGTATTCACCACACCACCAGTCAAATCCTAAAGTTTAAATTAGAATAAAAAGACTGACAATCTTATACTTGAGCAAAAAAAAAAACTTTATTAGCGCTCTATATATTCAGGGGTGCGTGAAAAAAAGTGATTCAATCCAAGATGGTTGAGTGCTGCTTGAAACCGTGCATGAAATGAGTTTATAACAGTTTCCAACTGAAAAAAAAAAAAAACCCCCCCGCCACAATCACATGAGACAGAACAGAGCCTCCTCCTCTCATCATCACAACATCGGCGTTTCCAGAATCGTCGCGCCCGAAAGAGACGTGAGTCGTGTTAGTTGCTTGAGCAGCGAAAAGCACAGTGTGGCTTTTCAACACTGCACGTAAGCAGGCACAAGATCGAAGAACTGCTGCTAGCTTGGATCCTGAGGAACCAGAAACTGAGGCCTATCCATCTGCTTCAAACGCCACAAACAAATGATACTTTCCAGCGATCCAAAGCCTGGCTCGGGGCCTCCTCTGTTCCTGAGATCAGGTGCACTGCAAGTGGCCAGCCAGCGTAGAGCCGAATCATGCTTGCCTGACTGCTCCAGCGCGAGGTGGCAAGGCCAAGGCCCCTCTTGAAACTTGCACTCGTCGCTTCACCTGATTGTTTTTGTTTAGCATTCCCAGAGTATACACTCCAAAAACACAGCTTGCAGTATTAGCTGTAACAACCCTAGAAATCCGGTTACCGAAAATACGTCCTCGAGGGGTCGACCGGACCGCCCCCTCGAGTGTACAGTGCCGACCTAACCTGACCCAGAACCAGCCCCGTCCAGACATCCGAGGCCCGGTCGAGACTGTCAGCGTTGACAGTTGACCAGGCCCACCTGTCAGTGACCAGAACCGTGGTCCCCACCTGTCAGCAACTAACTGGACCGTCGACACTGACGTCAGCATAACGTCGGCATGACGTCATCTAGCCCAGACCGCGTCAGTGCTGACGTCATCTCAGCCCCGGCTGCACTGTGCCTGCACGCCACGTGGCCCAACCAGGAGCTGCCACGTGTCAGCACCACGTTAATCTGCCCTTTTTCTTTTTCCGAAAATAGAATAAACTTCAGAAATTCATAACTTCTTCATACGAACTCCGAAAAATATGAACCAAGTGTCCAAATTTTCATAAAAATAAGCTCTACGTCATAGGCTTGTGTATGAGTGCATTTGGAGTTATTGAATTTTATTACTTCTTTGTGTTGACTCTATAGGAGCCGCTAACGCGGCTATTATGTCTCGTTTCAGAGGAGGATCAGCTTGAGGAGGACGACTACGAGTACGAGGAGGAGCTCGGTGACGACTTCGCAGGTGCCACACCCCACCCAACCTCGTAGATCCTATTACGCATGGCATAATATCTAGTTGCTAGTGCTCAATTATGAATATCACCTGATGATAGGTTGCATGATAGAACTGCTTGATGAGCCTTTACCTTGTCGCAACCTTACTCCTGCACACCTGCTGATAGGCTAGACGCTTGCTTATTTCACTTATGATGCTTTACTTCTACTACGCTTATATCTGTGTGATGATGATGCGTGGTGGAGAGTATGGTCATGTGGTTAAGGCACGTGGTGCCACTTTACTCGGGGAGAGTGCTGCGTGCGTCTTGGGTGTGTGGTGAGGGTTGAGTCGATTGGACAGGATTCTACGACGAGCCATGTGGGCGAGTCTTGCCGGAGAATGTGTTCTGGGCATTCCCGTGTGAGGTGCTTGTGGCGGGCACATTGTGATGCATAAGGAGATCCCGGGGGTGAGAACCTTCGTGGAGCGAAGCCCCCGGGAAGGAGGTGCTGTTGTAGCACGGACTGTTGTAGTCCTAAAAGAGAAGATAATCCTGTCTGATCCCCCCTAGGACCTGATATCTCTTGAGGACCGGAACCTTGGGACTTACGTGCTCACCACTCGCTCTTGAATGGGCGGGAGACGGATGTCTGACTAGCTAGGACGGTGCCACTACTACTAGGTTGTTAGCAGAAAGTGTCGGGAGGTACGGGCGTGGAGACCCACACCCTCCTTAGACAGCATAGTGACCACGGGGGCCCGGTACTATGTCTCACAGTCTCAGTGTGCCGGTGGTACCTATCCGGGATGTCCCAGTACTGAGTGGTAGGGTGGCATCGCACCGGTTAGAAAGCAGCCGGAATCAGCTTAGGCAGGGCACCGCCGATGATAGTGATCTTGTGGTTACGGGAGTACACGCTCTGCAGAGTTTATGAATCTATATATAGTCCGTGGGCCACTGGTATGGCTCTTTTCTAAGACCCACGCTTCTCGGAAGTAGTGAGAGGAGTCCTTCTATTTCTCCCCCTGGTGTTACCCTTCCGGCTGTGAGCCGCTGAGACAGGCTCCGAGAGGGAGTTGGACCTGTCGACTGAGTGCGAGAGGGTGAGATGTGTGTGATGGGGTTGGAATGGGTTTGGATGTGTGGATGAGATGGATAAAAATTTGATGAATTATATTATATAATATTGGTCACTGTTTGCATAGGAAACTACAGCCACATATTAGGTCGATTTGATTATATCCTTTGCATCCCACCAAATACTACATAGCAAAAGCAAAGCATAGGGTGGGAGATGTGGCCAGTACAAACCGTACTGAAAATTATTTGGCAGGTGAGCCCGACTACGACTATGACGACGAAGAGGAGTAGATGTCTCGTTCCTACGCTCAGGCTTCTTTTGGAGATTTTATTGTACTTCCGCCTTTCGCAGCTGTTCCAGACGCTGCAGCTACTCTGATGATTCCGCCAGTGTGGCGATGAATTATTTATGTAATTCTCCCTAATTGTAATCTTTTGTACGATGTATGAATCCTGTATCGACTACTGCGGGATAATGAGATGGTTTGATGCTTCAAACTATTATATTATCCGTCATTCTGTGTATTTTCTCTTCGTGGAAAATTGAGGATGTTTCGTTAGCTACTAACAACATTTGTGTTTTTTTTGTATTCAACGAGCACTAGAAAGAAAGAAAGAGAAAGAAAGGAAAGGAAAGGAAAGGTTGGCATTGACAATGTGCAGTCGTTCATCCCTGCACGGAATGGAATCAAGTTCTGAAAGTAAAATGGACATGCCTTGCTGCTGCTGCAGGTCGTCCTGTCCTGTTTGACCCATTCTGTTCTTGATTGATCGCTCCGTTCGTTCGTCAAGTATATATCTCTTCAACAATATTAAACTATTACTAATTTTTTATCTCAGTACGGTAGTAATTAATTAAACTGCTTGACCTTCCAATCCATCAGTGAGATTCCTAGATATTACATTCTGATGGCTAAGATGGATAGATCATAGAGGAAAGAAATCCAAGTGCCATTACAATAGCCGTCTCCTCCAAGCTGCCGCATGTGGCCTTCATGTGCCATCCATCCTCTGTACATCTGCAATTGCAACAACTGCCTGCCTGCCTGCCTTGAGTTTTTATTTTTTTTCTTGTGGTCTCGAAAAAAAAGAAAGAATTTTTATTTTTCTCTTTCCTTCATGCATAACATATATAATAAATCGCTGACAGTCTGACACCGTGTTAACCAGCAGAGAATTCCTCAAAGATTGTTAACAAGTCAAAATTGTACTACCACTCGCGCTCAATTGCTTTGGGATCCAGGACGTGCTCCATCATTCACTTCACTGGAGCACTTTTGCTGCAAGCAATCGAGTTGGTATGGTGTAGAGTAAACCTAAAATATTCTCCCCGAGCTAGCAGCATGCCGTGTGGTACTGCAATGCCATGCAAGCATGGCCATCAGTCAGCATCGACCATCTGCGTCCTGCTCCGCTGCAGCTAAGCATCACTGTTGGGTGTTTGTTACCAGCTGCAGCCGCAGCTGAGCTGATGAGTGCCCAGGGTCTGCAGCAATCCTCCAGTACGGTGTGGTATGGTAGGGGCAGCCGGCAGCCGGCAGCCGGGACCGGTGGTTGAGCTGAAGCCGAGATGATAAACTAGTGCTGTACAGGTTGGAGCTGAGGAGGACGAGGAGATCAGGATTCATTATTCATTCAGGAGCCCAAGAGGAGATCAGGATAAACTAGTGCCGTCACCTCATCATCAATGCTAATAACGATGCTTATTATTAGCGCTTGATGGTGGAGCACCGTGTCATGTAATAACAGAGTATATCCATGTTTATTCTCGGAGGCCGGAATATCCATGTTCCGACGTGTATAGAAAAAGCAATTGGTTAGGAAGGTAGAGTAATATTACAGGTACATCCATCCAAAAAAGATGCAATTCAAGTTTGGATTGAGTCCAACTTTCTTAAAGTTAAATATGTTTATGAAAAATGTTATTATTACTTATGACTACAAATAGGCATACGATGAAAATATGTTTCATAGTTACTGGTTAATACGTACTCATTTAGTATTATAAATTTTGGTGTTTTAAGAATTCTAGATTCTCAAAAAAAAATTATCTTTGTTTTGAACAACGATGTAGCAGTATCAAGCTGGTACAATCAGGGGTGGATCTACATGTATTTATCGGGGTTAGCATACCCGATAACAAGGTGAAAACAACACCAAAAATTCTCTTATCCACATGCAAATTACTCTTGAAAATAGAAAATCCTTAACCTCGTCATTTGGTCCTTGATCCAGTGAGATAATGTTCTGGATTCAACCCTGGGTACAATGGTACGTCCATGGGTTTGGATGGGCCTGATGACATAATAAGCCTGATTAGATAGAGCCGACCTAATGCTGCCACCGGTGAGCCATGCCCTGCACTGTACATGACAAGCGAGGGCGATTGGATTGGATTGCACCATCTGCCTGCAAATAATTGGCTGTGGGAATCGGGATAATCTGGTGGCTTAATGGCTGGTGGTTCCTGGCTGGGTTTTGCTAAGCTGTTATTAGTATATGATGGCTAGCTTGGCTGCTTGTGCTTGGCCTTGGTCCCCATCGCTTGGATTTGGATAGGTTGGTGACGTAGGAGGACAGTTGAAACCACCGGGCAGCCGAGCAGGAGCAGCTTTCTGTACTGCTCCGATCCGGTGGCCGGTGGGGGCTACCGCTCCTGCTGGTGTCTGCCTGCCGGCGGCTGCAGATTCTCCTCCGCCCTTTTGGCATTAAGGACATGGTGCAATGCAACTGACTTTCCAGCATAGCAATCAGGTCAATGTACTACATACGGCAATGGAATCAGAGAGTATATCTTAGCTGACAGACAGCTGCACTTGCACTCAGCAGTGGTGGTCTTGTGGGTCACTGGACATTCAGTCCAGTTGGACAATTGTCAGACACTGATCACAAACGAGAGCCCAATGTGAACTCATCCTGTGTGTCTCCTTATGAACACATCAATCAGAATGTACATATACAGAAATGAGAACATACTAGTTTAGATTCCAGATCATTACGAGATCATGGTAGCAAATAGAGAACTGGAGAGCCCCTATCAGTGTGTCTCCCTCCCTACGACTATCTGCATCATCACGGGTATCTGAATATTTCTGTTGCTGATCATCACGGGTATCTGCATATTTTGTGTTGCCGTTAAGCACCAGACAGCAGCCAGTGTTTCCCTTCACAATGCAAGTACAGGTACACCAACACGAATAATGCAGCTCAGGCATGGCATGGCATCAGTATCCTCAACGGGCAGGGAATTAGCTGGCAAAACCTACTAATCTAACGCAAGTGCATTAGCGAAGAATGACAGGCTGAATAGGCCAAGTTGGCGTGCCATCCAACTGACAGCTAGCGCACATGCTATGCCATCTCATGTTGTTATACAGACTACAGGGCTACAGGGGGTCGATGACTCGATGGGGTACGTTGCTAACAGAAACTGAACTGCATCAGCATGGAAATCGCTGGGAGCGCGTTTTATGATTGGAAGTGGATTAGAGCAGCAGTAATCGTAAAAACTACAGTATTTGCTCTTGGATCGGAACATCGGACGGCGACTTCCTTTTGCCTGCCTTGGGTGCTTGGGCCTCCGGGTGGCTCGTGGTCGTGGAGCAGGGAGCAAGCAACGACGCGCGCACGCCGAGGCCGGCGGCCGGTGGTGGACCAGTGGTGGCCGAGGAGAGAACGAAGTGCCTCGTGCTGTCGGGAGTTGACCGGAGCACATTCGCGAGGCGCAATCATTCTGGAACTCGGATTTGCAAATTTAACCGTCATTTATATACTCGAGTTTGGAAGTCAACGGCCGGCTGCGATGTGGGTGAGAGCAGTCTATGATCCGGGTGAGTCGAGCTTACACCTGGATGGCTAGGTGCCGTTGCCGCCCCTTCCCCACGGCCACGGCATCAAGAGCTCTTTAAAATGTCCCAACTGACGAATTCTAAGTGCAAAGAAAGGTGATGCAGCTATAACAGACAATTAAGTGGCCTCTTACAAGTAGCATTCAGAATAACAAAAAACACAGCAAGGTCTATGAACTTCTTTTTTTTTTTTTTTTTTTTTTTGAGCCGAACAAGGTTTATGAATTTCGCAAGGCAAAGGACTCACTTGGGCCGAAACTAGCCCAGATTTATCGCCAGACCTGGGCCTGGATGGGCCAAATGCGGTCCGACGCCGTTTTTCTATTTTCCCGCGAATTTATTATTTATCTAAATCGGCTGAAATTTAGTACAAATCATAATAAATCAAATCAGAATCAGAATCAGAATCAGAATAATACCAAACCATACACAACCTAGAACTGCACTCTAACATGTTCCCCGCGCCGTGAATGGACTTTCCTTCCTTTCCATTCCAAAAATTTCGCATGCAGCCACCTCCCGATCCATCGCATGCCCGCGACGGAGACGGATGTTGCTTCAGGTCCCTTTCCATAAAAATGACGCCGGTTCCTTCCAAATTTTGCTCAAACCGAACTGGTTTATGGACAGAGGGAGGAGTATATATGTATACCTTGGTCTTGGTGGAGGCATAGGTTTTGCACCTTTTCTTCCTCTCTGCTCCGGCGCCTAGATGAACCCACCACCAATGGCAACCAGGGGAGGACAGCTGGGCGGGCTCGGTCAACCAGGCGAGCCCGGCGGACCCCCGGGAGGACGCGGCGGCACAGGCGGCTTTCGTGGCAACGGAGGCCACGGCGGCGACGGAGGTGATGGGGGACATGGCGGACAGGGAGGGGAAGCTGGGTCCGGCGGGGCAGGCTGGCTAGGTGGCGGGAACGGCGGGCACGCCGGTTGCTCCGGGCGGAGCGGTCCCCCGTTGCGTAAGCGTAAACGGCGTGACGGGCCGAGCGGAAGCGATCTGCATATGCAGCTACGAAGATCTGTTCGGTGTGATCGTAGAACTGTCGATGTCGAGTCCATCTTTGAATTTAGTTCGGTGTGATGCAGTCGATGTCGTCGCTTTAGTGTTTTTTATGTGCTCAAGAGTTTTAACTCGTTTACTATGCCATGGTGGAAGCATCATCTTGAAAGTGAAATTATGTTGGACGATCGGAACACATCTGGCAAACTAAGTGGGGGCTTTTAACTTTAGTTGATGTCATGCACTGCTGCGCGCAAATGTAAGTGAGATGGCCCTAGCCGATCGTGCCGCCGAAACAAGGTCGTCAGACGAACGTCGTTAGCTCCTCGGCAACACATTGAAAGGCAGATAGGGCGGCGATTGATCGAGAGGAACGACGCATCAAAGAAGACCCTCGTTGTTGTCGCCACTACCACGTCGGCCAGGCCGGGCCACAGCCTCGTCGGTGGCGTCACGGCGCAGGCATATGCGGCACCGAGGCTGGCAGCGTGCGACTCATCGGAGCTGACAAAGACGAGCACGCGACACGAGCCGCTTGATGGCGGATCCACGCCCGCACCTCCCACTGCCATGCGGCCCCCATCACGCATCGAAATGAGCGCGTTTTTGCCTCGGGTGCTTGGGCATCCATGCGGCGGCGGCAGGGGAGGACGCGGACGGCGACTCTTTTTTTTTTTTTTTTTTTTCCTCGGGTGCTTGGGCATCCGGGTTGTTCGTAGAGCAGGGAGCAAGCAACGACGCGCGCACGCCGAATCCGTGGGGAAGGGGCGGCAACACGGCATCCATGCGAGACGGCCGGTGGACCCGTGGTGGCCGAGAACTGAAGCGCCTCGTGCTGTCGGAAGACCAGAGCACATTCGCGACGCGCTGCAAATTTAACGGTCATGTGATTGTGATGTGACGCCAGCTGGAGCTGGCAGTCAACGTCTGCGATCTGGGCGAGAAAAGCCAATGGTTCATGATCTGGGCGAGTCGAAGGTACACCATCTGTTCGTGGCGAAAATGAAATTACGAACATCAATTCGTCAGATTTGAAATGAACCTGTAAAGTGAAAAATGAGCAACAAAGAGAGAAGATTATCTAATCGTCAGGTTATTGCCTTTATTCCCCTCCAGCATCAAACTCGAATTCGCACTCCTCGAAAAAGAGAAAAAAAAAAACTCGAATTCGCTCGGACACGATTTGATTACTCGGTTCGGCAAGCTCTAATAACCCGGAGCTTGCCCACATCACTGCTTCCATAGAAAAAGAAAAAGGCAAAGGACTCACTTGGGCCGAAACTAGCCCAGATCAGCAATGGTTTGAGTTTTTCAAAATTCGCAATGGTTTGCAAAATACAGGCTCCAAAGTGTCAGTTCAAATTTATAAAGGGTGGGACCCACCCAGCCCCACGTGTCAGCCTCTCTCCCTCCGCCCCTGTCTTCTTCCTCTCGCTGCGCCGCGCCGCCGCCGCGCCTCGCTGCCGCCTGCCCGCGCCTGCATCGAGCGTGCGCGAGAGCACTCGAGTGTGCATGCCTCACTAGCGCCCGGTCGCCCAGCTCGAGCACCGCCGTGCCCGATGGGTCGAGGTGCCATGCCGCACACTGCGCCGGCCGCCATTGCCGCGCCGCACACACACCTCGCGCCAAATGCTACACAACACGGCCAATCGAGCACGCGAGCGCGTACTCAAGTGCCCACACCCGCCTGCCCGCTCGTCCTCGCTTTCCCGCTGTAATGCTGCCCCCCTGCGCCGAGCGCCATTGCCGTCTTCCCATCGCTCGCTCGCTTGGAATCGGTCACGCGTGCTTTCTGGCCCAAATTGGACCGCACCGAGCGCCCTTAACTACTTCCCCACCTCCCTCACTCTCTCACCACTCCATTCCCTTCATTTTCCCCTCGCACAACACCAACAGCCGCCGAAGCTCACCATGGCTGCCGCCGAGCTCGCCGCCGCCTAACTCCCTCCCCAGCCAATCACTTTCCAAATTAAGGGCGGCATCTTGTTCGCCATTGCCTCCTTCACCGCCACGACCTCATCCCACGCCGGATTTGCGCAAGGTAGTGGTCGAATCGACCGTTTCTTCCCCGCGCGCCACGACCGCCATCTGCCGATGCGGTTCACCGTGGCCGTGCTCCCTCCGTCCCACTCCGCTCTGCCTTTTGCCCGTTCCAGTGTCGCTAGGGTCAGTAGGTGCTCGAATGGGAGTTAATGACGCCGGTGGTGGTCTCGTCTCGTCTGCCGTCGCAACTCGTCGTCGTCGCTTTAGGCCGATAGGGCTTGCATTCTTTGCACCATGGGACGCGCATCATCATCGTGCGTCAATTGGTGCCGGTTGTCACGCCGGAGAGGCTTGCCGCCGGTCAGCGATGACCTGCTCCCGGTCCGGCTGACCGGTGGGCCAAGGTTGACCGTGGGCCCACCTGTCGATGCCCCACGCACACTGGCCTCTGGGTACACTACGCCGGGTACACGTAGCAGAGTAGGGCCACGTGTCAGTCACAGTGGGTACGTGCCGAGGTGCGCGTAGCATTTTCAGTTTAATTGTTTTTAAAAAACAATTTTTCAGGATTGTGTTAAGTCTTTGAAAAATCATAACTTGTTCAATATAAGTCCAAATGAGGTGGTTTAACTTGCCATATGTTTCTTATGAGAATTTCTATGCTTGAGAAATATGAGTTGAACTTTTTGAAATACTTTTCTGTATAGCTTTATTTTAGATTATTAAATAAGTAAATATTTAGAAATACATAACTAATTCTAGGTTTATCCTAAAAATATGATTATAGTTTTGTTCCTCTAGTTAGGAGACGCTGGATCTATGAAACATGTTAGTAGGCCATGTCATGTGTAAAAGTTTCTCTGTCTTTTTAGGGTGCTAGTTTTGCTAAGGAGTTAAGAAATTCATAATTAAATAATTAAGTAAGAAAATCGCTTGATAATTTTTGTAGGTTGTTTTAGCGCTAAAGAGAAGATAGTTGTGTTATGACATCTACTGTTTGACATGTTTCACGGTACAAAGTATTTTGTGTCCAATTATTGTTACTGCCTTATGATTTTTGTGTAGGATAAAATACTTACTATTTTAACCTAAAAATTTTACAGTAAACTCTGTTTAACATGCTTAAGCTTCTATAATTTTTATATATTTTTTTGAGTAGTATAAATATGTGTTCTAGTTTTTCCCTAGCTTAATTAGATATTTAATTAGGGTTTGGTGATGACATGTCATGTTGTTAGGATGTTTTTTTTTGTCTTTTATCCAAGATAATTACTGGTGGGTTGCTGAAAAACTAGTTGGGGTTCTCAGTAGTATCGACATATCGCGTGCATCCTATCATCTGCCACATGATGATGCATTCATTCATAATCGTACATCATGTCCGCTATAATACATACATGGTATTTATGTGCATCGATGCATCATACAGGTTTACCGATGGACGTTATGCTGGTAGTTCATGAGGAGCTAGAAGGGGAAGGACAACAGGAAGCAGTGCTGCAGGAGGCAGCAGAGGACGAGGACCCAGACCCTAACCTGCCAGAGTGCCCGGATCACCAGCCCAGCTGCTTTGAGAAAGGCAAGCCCCGGAGCATTTCTTCCTATAGTTTTCCCAATAACTTATTTTGCGTCCTTTATTGTTTATGATGCATTAAGTTATATGTGTTGATCAATACCATTGATGCATTATGAATACCCTTGTCCACCTGAGTTACCCAAACACCCTGTTAGGTATAGGCTCATTTATACGTTTAGCCATGCCTAATTAGGCCGGTAGAAGTCGAGTGATTTCCTGTCATCCGTGAGTTATAGGTGGTGACTCATAATGGTGAGCTATACTGTTGTCTTGGAATAACCATGTGGAGTAATAAATCGAGACCGGGCGGGATTGGTGTTGTGGGCAGAACTGGAGGTTCTGTGTTGTTGTATCCCGTCTGTGTTAACTAGGGCCTCGTCCGATGTCTCGGCCCTCTTGTCCTGTTGAACGCATGCCCTACAGATAGCTGGAAGGGTGTGATCATCCGACTGAAGCCTTGAGTTTTGTTTGGGCCGGGTTTTGACCTAGCTGAACGCATGTATTGGAGATGGCGCAGGTGATTACAGGGGCACGGAGAGTAAGCCTGATGTCGGCGTCCGACTAGTACGCAGCAGGGCGGCCCCTGGGTACTATGGTTTCTATTGATCCCGTGACTCTACCCGAACAGGCCAAGATGACCTAAGATGCCTTCGCGCAGGCATGTCTGGGTTTGTGTGGGGAATACCTCGCCAGCTGGTTTGCAATCGATTATAATCCCCATCGTTCCTGGATAGTGAACACTGACTTGAGCACCGGCATCGTAGTAAAAACTTGAACAAAGAGAAGAGACGGTTATGATGTTGATTCTGAAAGATGCTCAATCAAAATTGGTTACTATTCTTGTTTGATAATTACACCATGACTGTTTAGATCAGGTGTTAATCTAGCATGATCAGGTTAATGACTTTAAAATACAAAACTAGAGGGTTATAATAATTGTTCTTAATAAGTTCAAGCTTTTTATGCAAGGAAAAGAGTCAGCTAGCCTCCTTATAAAGCCTGCATACATCTTGGGGTCAATTTATTTTAGTTTATGATGGGTAAGTCAGCTGAGTACATTCTCGTACTCAGAGTTTTATTTCCCATGTTGCTTGCAGATGGTGAGATGTTCTATGGCTACTGGCAGACCTGCTTCTTCCCAGCTCTGGGTGATGAATAGACCATGGGCAAGGTCACTCCGTATTATCGTATCTATATGCTTTTGTTGGATTCTGATATGAACCTGGCATTATGTTCAAAACTATATGTGCGTTTATGAACCAAAAACCTATATTTGCTTTCACTATTTGAACTTGGATTTGGTACTATAATAACTTTATTATGACTCTGATGTAAACCACTACTCCCTCTGTCCCTACTTATTTGTCGTCCGCGATCTGACACAGGTAACAAGAAAAAGCGGCAAAAGCTCTGTACACTCCTAAGTATAGCAATAATTCACTTCTGCAATTTTGGATGGACATGCAATTAATACCGGCTTTTGCTCTGTTCGGCCATAGTTGGGTGCATGTGTCTGGCCACAAGTGGAGGAGGGAAGGGATAAGACAGGCGACAGTGCAAGACAGACGATAGTGCGCTAGTTGTGCACCCTGCCGAGCGTAACGGACGACAAATAATACGGGACAGCGTCCTGTAGCTCCGACGACATATAATAAGGGACGGAGGGAGTATGTGCGAACTTTATGTAATATTATGAATGTTATATGTTGAACCTTATTCGATCTGGGCAGTAAGTGAAAAAGTTTGAAATCCTTCGAGATTTCACGGACTACCGAATTAATATGGGCACAATATGTTAATTAAATTGCCTTGATGTTTACTTAGTAGGTTAGGTTTATATTAATTGAACGGTTACGTTACAGTCGTGGTGGGCCAACACTCCTGACGGTGGGGCCCTGTCACCGGCTAGTCGTTTCCTCGTCGCTATTTACTGCCATGGCCAGCGAGGAGTTTGAATTTCAAACTCATTTCTGGCGAGACATTGCCCCAGAGCGTTGGGATCCAATGCGGGACCTCGTTGACTTGGTCGAGGGGCCTGCACCTTGGGGTCACGTGGCCAACGAGTGGATGATGCTGAGCAAGAGATGCAGTAGCAAAGAGAGATGGTGCAGTCCCTAGGGGCAGCAGAGGCATAAGAATCGTGGCTGATGTTGCATTGGTGGACGGTGCATCGTTGTTGGTGGAGGATCAGCCACTTGCCATCTTGCCTCTTGACCGGGGTGTCGACATCGCGGCATCTGGGCGCTTGCATCTGTCGAGTGTCGTGGCCAGGATGGGTTCACGGCCTCGGAGCCTGTTGTTGAGCAGGATGTGCGGAAGCCAGACAATGGTGGTGTTTGCGTCATCGATACCGACGCGGTTGCCGAGACAGTGGGGATCTCTCACCTGGCGGTTGGTGGGGATGGCTCCCCGCTCCTCTGCCTGGAGGCCGCGGCGTCGTCTGAGGACAGATCGCTTGGTGGTGTTCACACGGTGGCAACAGCGGGGTCGACGGACGCATTGTGCGACGGCAGCGTCACTCCTGCTGCTGATCCTGCCTGCCTGTGCAGCCCGTGCTGGTGGATGAGTTCATCGCCAGATTTAAGACGCTGCTGTCGCAACCCATCCTTGCGACCCCACGGCTCAGATCCACACGGGCTGCGAGGGGTCGGATACTTGAAGATGAAAAGCTGGTGCCCAGGAGAAGTGCAAAGCTTGCCGCAAAGAGCAAGTTCAGGGAGGCAAAGCCTGAGGCACAGGAAAGAAAGATTTTGATGAAGAAGTTGGGCATGGAGGTTGAAACGCAGGAGCCGGACACGGCTTCGTTCGACGAGTTTCAAGCTGCCTTCACACTCTCGTTGCCGGAGCAGACCAGGAAAGCCATGGAGACATACTACCTGAGGAAGGGACGATTCACGGCCAAGGGGCCAGCGTTGGTATAGGACCGGCCGTGACTAGTCGTGGTCGCGAAATCATTTATCCATGTAATATAAACGTTAAGAATCTAGTAGTTAGGTTTGCTGGTTGCTGTTTAGGTTGCTGATGGCTTCTCGTCACCATCATCCTAAGCCTATGTTGTAGGTCTTACGATCATTTCATTCCTCTTAATGAAATACTCGTGAAAAAAAAAAGATGAAGTCTAAGTTCAAAAATTGAAAAAGGTGATCCACCAGCTACTATAACAGACTAAGTGGCCTCTTACAATTACCATTCAAAATAGCCAACAACCCAGGAACAGGTCACCTTACAGTAGATGTTCAGAACCAAAACTATATTATCAAAATTAATAAGAGAACCGAAGTATCATACCAATTTCACCAACACGCCTAGGCAGAATCAAGAACCGAGAACAAGAAGCAGGATAACACCGCCCCGTTGTGCTGGCGAACCCTCTGAACTGCTAACGCTGTCATTCCTAGCAAGCAGCAGAAAAAGGTGTGTACAGAACTGGCTGCAGCAGAAGGCCACAAGTTTACATTCTGAACTCTGCCTTGTCTTGATCATAGGCTTCAATGCCGCAAGCCAGAAGTTGTACTCATCCCAGTCGCTTGTTGTTAAGAGTACCTAACACCAACATTGTGCAGTTGCAGATAGTTAGAAGTCAAGGAAGAACTGATATCCAAACTCTTTCATAAGAACATGGAGAAGACAGACATCGCTACAGAACCTAAAAGATCAATGTCCAATCTACCTGGAGGTGCATCACAGTGGAAAAATCACTAGCATCAATTGGACTGCACAATTGAATGAGTTTTGATGAAATATTTGGCGATATGTCGCCAATTGAATGAGTTTTGATGAAATATTTGGCGATATGTCGCCACTACTTAGTTTTGAAAACAATATAATGCCCCCGATTTTCATTAATTATCCTGGATTTCACGCTTTTTTGCTCGAGTAGCTCGTGATCCTCCCAAAGCTTTGGACTTCTCATCAAATAGTCTGGTTAGTGTACCGATAACAGGTCTCAGCTCGGCTAAGACAACAAGAATGTTAAATACCTGGTATACCTCAAATGAAAACACAAGGAGTAAGAAAAAAAATCCTTGAAAAAGAATAGAACAAGTGAGAGTAAAAGATGTCCTAACAGCAAAAAGGTGGAAGCTGACAAGTTAGACAAATGTTTGGCGTTTAAGACATTGTCACGGCCTTTCAAGATTACACTTTGACTATGGTTTCTATGAGAATATGACATTTTAAATAAATATGTTTAGATATTGTGAGATTATTTTTATGATGAACCTAGCAACATCAATATTACAAATGTAAATCTACTATGCAACTCTTACAGAAAAGGTTTGACAAAGGGAGAACCAAAACCTGCACATTTGTTAGGGAGTATTAGTTTATTTGGGTAATCAAAAGACGAATTTTGAAGTATGAAATGATGGTACAAGAGGGAACCTGGTAAACATTCTGAGGATGGTCTGTGAGACCTCCAGCATGAGTTCAAGCATCCAGTCCGCAACAAAAAAACATGCTGGTCAGTCCTCACGTGTGTAATATCAGATTACCCTGTTATGGTTTTAACTCCACTCTGGTTTGAGTCGTTGAGGTCATCCATTACATGGGCACCCAAATAATGAATTAGGCCAGGCCTGAGCTATAAGTTTCAAATGCCAAGTATATGTCTATAACTAATACTCTACTAGTCAGATTTTCATAACTGGGGCCAACACGGCACTAAAAACACATCAGACTGGCCAGCGTCCAAATCAGTTCAGTCTATTGTGAATATAAACAAGGTAATAAAGAATAAAAATGCAATGCTACTCTAGGACCCATCTATCAAAGCTTGAAAGTTAAAACCAGTCAAACCACCATAATAAAGGTAATTCTAGATGAGAAGACACGGCAAAAGAAAACAGAAACTAATAACTCAACAAAAAAAAGAATTGTAGTTTGCACTTACTCTGCAAAGCAGAGCAAGAGTTTACTTCCATGAATTTAGTGGCCAGGGTACTCATCAAACTCAATAAACCATTGCCCACCATAGCAGAGACAACCAATCACAGCGCCAGGATAAGCTGAACGACCGAGGATATGCTTGTACGTGGTGTTGCATTTCAGTACGGAAGCATAGGTTTTGCTCAAACGATCCCGTGTAGGATTCGTATAGGATTCCTAAAACGACACCGATTCGTATACGATTCCCGATTCATCGACGGAGAGAGTATATATATGGAGTTGGTGTTGGTGGAGAGGCATAGCCCCTTCTATTCCTCTCTGCGCCGGCGCCTAGGTCCACCCACCACCAATGGCAACCAGGGGAGGACGCGGCGGCAGCGGAGGAATGCCGGGCGAGCCCGGCCAACCGGGCCAGGGCGGAGCCGCGTTCGGTCCTCACGGCGGCGATGGCGGCACCGGCGGTTTTCTTGGCATCGGAGGCCGCGGCGGCGAGGGAGGTCAAGGCGGACCTGGCCAACGGGGCGGCGACGGGGGGCCCGACGGGCACGGCGGGCGGGGCGGGAACGGCGGGCTGAGCGGTCCACCGTCGTCAACAGCGCCCTCGTCTCTGCAGCCCCGTAAACGGCGTGGTGGACAGAGCGGAGGCTCGTCGCTGCAGCCGCGTAAACGGCGTGGTGGGCAGATTGGAGGCTCGTCGCTGCAGCCGGGTAAACGGCATGGTGGGCAGAGCGGCGGCTGTCTGCATAAGAAGTTGGAGTTGGAATTGGAGTTGGAGGAGGAGGATAATGATGATGACGATGACGATAATGACGACGACGATGATGACGACGACGATTGATGATGATGAGGAGGAGCTGCTTGACCAGACATGAAGATCTGTTCAGTGTGATCTAGTATAGGACTGTCGATGTCGCTGTCGTGTTTTATTTGAACTGTCGATGTCGCTGTAGTGTTTTATGTGGTTCAGGTCGTTTATAAGCCGTGGTGAAAGCATCGTGTTGAAAGTAGAAATTATGTTAGACGAACACATCTGACAAACAAGTTGACGGGGTTTAACTTATTGATCGCCTGCGCCTGAGCTCCTGCTGCATGCTGCGCGCAAATTGAGATGGCCCTAGAGGCTGACGGTGCTCCTGGAACAAGATCGTCTGACGAATGTCGCGACAGGCAGGAAATCACGCACCTCAGGGCGTGGTCTCGACCTCGACGCGGGCCGTCCATGTGGCGATGGAGAGGAACGACGCGCGGCGCTGCAGCCCTCGGTCTCGCTAGCTCTCGCCACCACGTCAGCCAGGCCCGGCCAGAGCCGTTTGATGCCGGAGGTCGAACTTCGAGCACTATTATGCCGCATACATCAGGGAAGGAATCTTTCATATGGAATTGTTCTCACTACTAATATTCTTCTTGGTCGTATTAACACAAATACTCACGAGCACGATTAGATTACTCAGTTCGGCAAGCTCTAATAACCGCACGAAAGAAACTCCTTGCCACGAAAAAGAATTCACAGAAGTAAACCGTCGGGACCATGGCAACCAACACGGTACAGGCCTCAACATGTAAACCAGCAATGGGCTAAGCGAAGAGCACACCCACACGTCCAACAGGCAATACAGATTCAAGATTACAGAAATTTATTGATTTCTGTTGACAGTACAAAAAAAAAAAAAAAACAAGCCATTGTCACTCATATTAACCATCCAGAGTTCTTTGAATGTCCGAACTCACGAATTCTAAGTGCAAAAATTGAAAAAGGTGATCCACCAGCTATAACAGACTAAGTGTCCTCTTACAATTACCATTCAGAATAGCCAACAACCCAGGAACAGGTTACCTTACAGCAGATGTTCAAAACCAAAACTATATGAACCGAAGTATCAGACCAATTTCATCAACACGCCTAGGCAGTATCAAGAGCCGAGAACAAAGAAGCATGATAACACCGCTGTGTTGGCGAACCCTCTGAACTTTCCTGGCAAGCAGCAGAAAAGATGTGTACAGAACTCGCTGCAGGAGAAGGCCACGAGGTTTACATTCTGAAATTCTGCCTCGTTTTGATCATACGCTTCAATGCCGCAAGCCATAAGTTGCACTCATCCCAGTCACTTGTTGTTAATTGTACCTGACACCAACAATGTGCAGTTGTGAAGTTAGAAGTCAACAAGAACTGATATCCAAACTTTCAAAACATTGACAAGATAACTCTACAGAACTTGGAAGATGTCCAATCTACCTGGATGTGCATCGCATTGGCAAAATCACTAGCATCAATTGCACTGCACAACTGAATGAGTTTTGATGAAACATTTGGAGATATGTCACCACTATTTAATTTTGAAAACAATGCCCCTATTTTCCTTGAATTATCCTCAATTTCACGCTTTTTTGCTTGAGTGGCTTGTGATCCTCCCAGAGCTTTGGAGGTCTCATCAAATAGTCTGGTTAGTGTACCAATAACAGGTCTCAGCTCAGCTGCAAAGGACAACATAAGTGTTAAATGTCAGCTAGACCTCATGAAATCATAGGAAGTCGGTGAAAATATTCCTTGAAACCAGAATATAACAAGTGACACAAGATGGTCTAACAGCAAAGTGGAAGCCTTGCATCTGCATTGGACATACCAGACACTTTTGTTGTATCAGCTGTCTGCACAGTCGGGGGAGGTGCAGGAGGGGCTGGCTGTGCCTGCACCTGTGTTGGACTTGAGGGCTGCGCAGGACTTAAACCTGGCCTCGGAGCAAAGCTTTGATTGTTCGATGGCATAAACCTGGAAGTTGAGTTAGTAGCAGAAGATTGGGGAAACATCTGGTTAGGGGCTGTTCCCGGTACTGGGGCACTTGGGCCAAAAGAAGATACTGGTGGAGCAGCAGTCGGATATTGAACAGGTGACACAGGCTGATGAAATGTTGTTGGAGGTCCGCTTGCATAAGGAGCTGATGGTCCAGAAGAATACGGCTGATTTGTAGCACCCTGTTAAGACCAGAGAGACCAATTTGTGACTAATATCACAGAAATACTGATAATAAGTCACCAGTATACCTACCGTGTAAAGCTGGGAACCTAAGGTATTAGGTTGCTGATATTGTCCTGGATTTTTTAGACCAGCTGGGTTCGCAGGAGTAAATGTCTTCACTGTTTGCTGGGGCACTGGTACAGGAGCAGGGCCTGGCTGTAGCTGCAAAAAATGTTAAAAGAAATATTGAGCGTTATAATCTTGCATTGCTTTAAATCAAAAAAGACACAAAACACTCTTAACTTCAGATGAGGCAAAATTCTGCTGATCATCAAAACTCAAAAGTAGCAGATACTTGAGCAAGAAAAACTTCAAATATATAGGGGTCTACATGTTCAGCCATAGCACAATATATCCAACCTAAAATTTCTTTTGTTTCAAACACAGCACCAAAACAAAGGAAACCAAATACTCGTACAAGGATGTGCCAGTGAGACAGGAGGTAACTTCAAAAATTTCAACACAATGTACCAAATACTAGCTGCAACGAACTGGGCACTTGTACTACAAACCACTGAGAAGCTTCTCAAAGCACAACTGGTCTAGGGTTGTTCACGTACATGTGATGCTAAACCCAAAAAAAACATAGGATTTCCTGAATCACAAATACCTGAGAGTTGGCAGGTGTGCTAGGCGGAACAAACATATTGGCCGGTTGTGGAGGTTGATATGTGTTGCTGTATCCATAGGCTCCAGTAGGTGGTTGTGCGTAAGCTTCTGATGAATATGTATTGCTTGGTACATTGTATGGTTGAGGTACCTGCTGTTAGCAGTGGTCAGATCATTGTCACAGCCTTACAAGATGACACTTGGACTTTAGTTTCTATGAGAATATGATATTCTAAATAAATATGTTCAAATATTGTGAAATTATGTTCATGATGAACCTAGCAACATCAATATTGGAGTACAATGTAAATCTACTATGTAACTCTTACAGAAAAGGTTTGACAGAAAAAAAAATAACTTAAAAGGTACACTTGTTAGGGAGTATTAGTTATTCTGGCAAACATTGAACTGGTAAATCAAATGGCAAATTTTGAAGTATGAAATGATGGTACAAGAGGGAACCTGGTAAACATTCTGAGAATGGTCTGGGGTGGCATAAGGTTGATTTGTGACATAGGGGGAAGGAGTGCCGGTGATTTCAGAAACAGAACTCCTAGCATTATCGTTCTCTGCAAAATAAAACTCTAATCAATACTATGATACAAAATCCATGTGTAATTACCAATATTTTAGGACATCATGAAGAACAGTGACTTTACTCAGGATACAAAAAGGTGAAAAAAAAAAAAGACAGTCGCTGCAAGTTCAAAAGAATATTCATAGCATACATGCTTAAAAACGAATTAATTCGCTACACCAAATTTAAACCAATGAATAGTTCATTTATACATGAAGCAGCAACGAAAAGTTAGGATAATGTAATGTTGCTATACAGATTTCAGATGTACAAGTTCTGGATAGAGGCCCAAGGTGAATGGAAGGCTAGCCAAAATCTGAATGAAGTAGCGAGATATTTAGAAACATCAGACATAACAGGATGAAAAAAACAACTTTATGTTACTGTATTAAATGGCATCAGTGTTGCAAGGTGTGAGATCGCCGATACTTTTGAATATGCACAAGAACCAACACATACAAAACCCATTCAGTTCAACAATGTGTGGTTATATCATAGCAAAAAAAATATTGAGCTGAAAAATGGATAAAAGAAGTTCAAACCAATGAAAGACAGACAAAATTAAGTGATATAAGTTTGGAGCAACCTTCTGCAGAACATACAATTCGATCTCTCAAAATTGCCAGCTCATTTGAATGTTCATCGGATCCCAACAGTTTTAAATACTCCATTGCAGTTTTAAGAAGACCTTGACTAGCCAGCAATTCAGCATAGTTCTCAACAAGCTTAGACAGTGACGCACTAAATCTCTTGTGGCCCGTAGCAAGGGCAAGAGTAATGGTTTTTTCCATCAAATCCTGCATTTCCATACTAATTAATTAGGAACTGTTTGGGAGTAATGCTAATGTGAACTCCTATTATGCAACCGTACCTGGAGAAGATCAACATAAGGCTTCCCACCTTCTTCAGATTTCAAGGTCCGGGACCATATTTCAACAGCTTTGTCAATATTTCCAGCACAAATAAAACAGAGGGTTGCAGCTAGCGTATCTTCGACGTTCAGAAGTCTAGACGCAAGCGTGTCACACAAAATATGCCACTCCTCTTTCCGTGCAAACTGTTTCGATATGGTTAAGTTAGATTTCATAAACAAGTTCATATCAAATTTATGCCATAGATAAGGAATGTGGGAAGTAAACCCAGCTAACAAACTGTTTCACTGGGCCAGCAGCCAGTCCACTGGTTAGAGAAACAGTTTCTAAACAACAATCTAATAAAATGCAGGTAAATAAAGTTTGTTCAGTAAGGTTCCATCTACAGCTTTGACAGAGTTTGGGCAAAGTTATGTTTTGTGAGCTGTCCAGATAATACGGCCTATCCTTTGTGAGACCTCCAGCATGAGGTTGCATCCAGTCCCCAACAAAAAAAACATGGTGGTCAGTCCTCACGTGTGCAATATCAGATAACCTGTTATGGTTTTAACTCTGCTAGTCTGGTTAGCGCATTTGAGGTCATCCATTACATGGGCACCCAGATAATGAACCAGGCCAGGCCTAAGCAATAAGTTTCAAATGCTAAATATATTTCTATTGAACAACTACTTTAATGTCCAGCCAAATTTTCATAACCACAGGACAAATGATGCTAAAAACACATCAGACTGGCCAGTGTCCAAATCAGTTCAGTCTATAGTGAATATACACAAGATAATAATAATAATAACAAAGAATAAAAATGCAAAGCCACTTTAGGACCCAACCAAAGCTTGAAGGTTAAAATCAGTCAAACCACCAACAAGGTAAGTCTAGATGAGAAGACATGGCAAAAGAAAATACAGACTGAACAAAAAAAAAAGTGGTTTGCACTTACTGTGCAAAGCAGAGCAAGAGTTTCCTTCCATGAATTTAGTGGCCAGGTACTCACAAAACTCATTAAATCATTGCCCACCATAGCAGAGACAACCTACTTGATACAGCATATAACAATAAATAATGGTGATTATGAAAATTACTATGTACAAATAAATACAGATATTCGAAACCAAGAATAAAATTCAACCTTTAAGTAGGGTGAGATACTGCTCTCAAGATAATGATTTCTTGTGTTTTCCCAGAGAGCAGAACCACCGGCATGGGCTATAACCAAAGCATCAGCCATACGATTCGCTGCAAGACACTGGTTAACTGCCCCTTTGTAGTCTCCAACCACCAATGCATGTTGAATGCTTTTGTCAATTGATGGATCTGACGGCACAACATCTCCAGGAATTTCCTGCTCTATCTGTTGACCATTTGTAGAAACTGATTCTTCAGCCAAGCTAGCCTCTGCAGGTTGAGGATTGTTGAAAAAATCATCCCCATTATCAATAAGAAACTGGGCATCTGTATTATCGGTTACTGCAGCATGATCAAGATTAAGTGTATCTGCCAATGTTTGGCTCAATTCATCAGTTGTACTTTCAGGTGGTGCCTGAGGTGGTTCGAAGCCAAGATGAGCAAGTAATTTTGTCCTTGCAAAATCCCCGTCCTCAAACATAACCCTTAAGAAGCCCCATGTTTCTCTCTCCTCGTCAGATCTGATCAAACATGCATCGCATAAAGTCAGTCTTCAAGCAAACATCAGGAGTAGTTCTACTAAAGAAGAAGTACATACAAAGATTCTTGTGATTTTTTTTCACACAGAGCACGCAGCGAACTTTTGTCGCCATTCTGAATAGCAGATTCAAATTCAGTTGACCGGCTCACCAGACTTTGCTCAATCACCAAATTGTGCACATGCACCTGTAGGAAAAACATAATATAAACACACGAACTTTAAGAAGAGCAGAAAACAGGGCACTGATAAAGAATACTTGCCTCAGATGTAGAAGCTTGTGCACCTTGGGTGGGTGCCACTGGATGGAAAGAAACAAGTTTACCACCGAAGCCAAAAGATGCACCAGTGGGACATTTCAACCATTTGGGAGCCGGAGCCCTTGGACGCACTGAGCATAATTTAATTCTTATCAGACAAATTGTGTCACAGAAAAGGAACAGAAGCTAGTATAATGAGTGACAAACTGGTAAGTCTGTTCAATTGGTACTCTGTATAGTGAAGAAATACTATTTGGTGCTCACAGCTTAGTTATAATATAGATCTAAACAGCAATCTTAATCAAATGGTCACCACAACTAACCCAGTTCACCAAATAAAGTTTAGTATCTAGAACAGTTAACAAAGCGCAACGTGGCAGGGAAATAAACCTGCCAGTAACATATATCGAAACAGATCTGTCCTTGTTATGAAATGATTGATCAAGGTCAATATTGTTGAAGAGTGCTTTAAGATGATGCAAGGGCTGTACACAAAACCAAATGTATCTAATTATATCACAGAAACTTGAGCAAGAGGCAGTATGCTAATTCACCTGGGGCACCAACAGCATCACCAGCCACATAAAGACCAGAGAACTGTAAAACATAATAAAATTAATAAATAAAGGGATTAAATAAGAAAACATGAAAGTGTGGACCCACTAGTCATGAAGGATGAAAATGGGTAAAATAAACCTGGTGCAACCAACAAACTCATTTTATAAGATGCAAAGGACCAAGCATAAAATTTAATTCACACTGAATAAATAAATGAGGACACGACTGCCAAATATATGTGCACAAAAGATATGTTATAATAAAGCTTAATCAGTCAGCCTAGTCTCGGCTCAACTTTTAGTAACAATTCCCTTCAAAAAGAGAATCTTAAGGTGGAGCTTAGAGGCTTGAGGACCCGTTTAGTCAATCTTAGACGCACAATTGTAATAATAAATTACTCCTTCCAATTCACATTGCCGGTTAACCTTCAGTACCCCCACCCCCAACACACACTCAAATCATAAGGTTGATATGGATCTCTAAATAGCTTGTTGACTGGTCACTCAAGGCATCCAGGGACCTTGCCACGTGTTCTCACTTTACTGTATGATCTACATTCAAAACAATATGTAGCTCTAACCCACTATGCCCACAACATTCCTTCCACATGCACACATGTTCACGGACCCTTTTGACTGCTCTGGGGCATAAGCACATTAACTTATGAGCAATTCACAACCTCACTGCTCACCAATTCCCGGCTTCGGTTGCACTTAAATATTGCTGGATAATGCCCCACAATACACTATGTATTCCAGTCTAGTAACCAATTCTATTAGTGAACTTAATTGCCTTTATCGCACATTTTCCAGGTCACAAACCCAGCCGAAACAGCTTTCGGCCATCGCCACTGACAAATCAAAGTGCCATGCGCTCTTTAACACTTTATAACAGAAACATAGCACAATACTCTCCAACTAAGGCAAACAGCACTAAAATGTCCAACTTCGCTGATAAAAAAAAAGTGTCCTGCTTTGATAATACCAATGACTTCTATAGCACTACCGACCTATATGACAAATAAGATGTTTAATACAGTATACTAGGAAATCCTAGACCAGGTTTCAAAAGCTAGATGACAGTTCTGAGTGTAAGGGAGTTGAAGTATATTCAAACCCACATAAATTTAACAAACGGTATCCCACATATATTCCGAAGTGGGAAAATATAAGCATCATTACCTCTAGGTTGTAAATGCCAATTTTCCCATCAAATGAGGATGCTGCAATGACACCTGGTATTTTCCGGTACCAGTGAAGGTCAAAGTTCCAATTAGCACTTGCGGGTAGTTCACTAATAATCTGCAACAAATAACAAAATGAAAAGGGTATAGTAAGGAAAAAAAAAGTTGTTTCAGAAAATAAAACATAATATATCTCTGCAATTTGCTTATAGATGTTTAAGTTGTAATATACCTCTCCACTAACAGTATCCCAGCAAATTGTTCTATTGTCTTTCGAACATGTAAGCAAGAATGAACTATCATAGGGGCACCACGACATAGCAATTACACCTGCTCAAAAGAGAATCCATCAATATAATAATAAGTATGAGAAATTTGTGTACATTGGCAAGCTATAGATTGGAAACAAACAAGAGTAGTGAGAGAAATGAAACCTTTAGAATGCCCAACAAATTCTCTTACTGGTGAAATGGTCTTCCTCACATCCCAAACCTGTGAATGAGTAGATATTGATCAAAATGGGGAAAAAAAAAACTTAGTAGAATGAGTGTGTGATGTGAACTTGATGGATTGCCATATTTAACAAAGCCCAAAAGGAAAATGTACAGCTTTGTCTATTTAATTCTAGGTGCTATGAGCTTACATTGAGAAAAATAAACTAAATTATTTGGGGATTGGGTGTGTAGAGGAAAGGGGATTTAGAAAAGGTAATTACTCTCAGTGAGGGAGAGTTGTCATCATCTGATGCAACAATCAGCTGGGTGGACATGTCTGGATTCCATTGGAGAACAGAGCACTTCCTTCGATTTGAATCTGAAAAACTGTTCAACAGTTCAAAATTAATCAATCCAAATCATCAGAAAAGGATTCTGAAAGTGCATAAGTAACTCTAGCAACTACTTTAATTACCTAGTCAGTGGTTTCTGGTTCCTTAAATCCCAAACAACTGCAGAGAAAGAAAGTTAGTCAGACAGAACAATCAGAAGTCAAAGTGATGGTAACTGATAGCTAAACTTTCATAGAAGCAACCAAAATTTCTTTTACCTGTCATCCCATTACTCGAAGTGGAGGCAACTATATGTTGAAACTTGGGATTCCAGGATAAACAGGAGATTTCAGCTTGGGCATGGGACCCAGCACTCTGTTAAAATTATTTTTAAAAATGATTACATGCTAAAAAAGGTTGATCAGAAAAATGTAGCCAGAACATAGTGACAGAACAGAAATATCCAAATACATCCTGCTTTGCAACTATGTCGCGTTCCCTAAACCCCAACTTTATTTTTTCATTGACAGCAACCCCCATCAGTCATATGAAAGAACAAGAATGGATACGCATTAAGATAACATAAAGGATCTACAGGTGGAAAAAATTGGTTTGCATTCAACAGACTAGTGTAGCACAGGCACAAACATCCAGGTCATAATGGCTACTACTATAATCTTACACAATCAGTCTAACCCAATTTCATCCCTGCATCAAATAGTGTAGCGCTGCAGCCAGTTCTGCTCTGAATCAAAATTAAAATGAGAATGCTACTACATATCTCACTCAAAACATGACCATCTGGAATGGCAAAATCATGTGAGGATCATCCTAAGCACACAACATGGCATCATGTTTACCATGGAATAACAAGCATCACTCAATCAATACAAGCCATGTGTGGCACTGTGGCAGAAACCACACATCTCACGAATAACCAATCAATAAAATCATTAGTCCTATTGTATGACAGTAAGCTCCGTGCAAAACTGAAGTACCTTAAGTGGCGGGTACACAATTGGCTCAACGGGGTTCTTGAGATCCCAGATGCAAAGCTCCCCCTGCTCAGCCCCAGAGGCGAGCCGATTCGGCGTGAGCTCGCTGAACTCCAGTCCACAAACCTGGCAGACCGAACACAAACGCAATCAGCAAACGACGCCAACCCCATCAGAGCGCCAGGCGCGTAAAACTAACTAGCCAGCCCCGCGCGACTCACCGGCCCGGTGTGCTTCTCCAGACGCGCGACCATGGCGTCCTCCGCTTTCCCCTCGGAGCTGAAACAGCGGCAATTCAGTCAGAACGGGAGCAGATCTCGAGTGCGAAGCGGGGCGAGGGAGGCGGATCCGTACCTGATCATGCTCAGCGGGTTCCACACGGCGACGGAGCCGTCGCTGAGGCCACCGGCGAGGAGTCCTAGCGCGTAGGAGTCGCCCTCGACGGCGCTCGGGCGCGACCAGCAGAGGCGGTTGAAGCGGTCCGGAGCGGGCGCGGAGGCGAGGAGCGGGAGGTCCGTGGAGTCGGACTGGAAGTCGAGGCGGAAGATCTCGATGTTGGCGGAGTTCGAGAAGCTCTGGTCGACAGCGCCGGTCATGGTGCCCGCGGCGAGGTACGGCGCGTCGGGTGCCAGCGCCGTCAGCGCCGCCCGCTGCGCGCTCTTGATGCACGCCATCGCCGGCGAGACCGCGCAGATCTGGGCGCGCGCGCTCTCTCTAGCTCGCCCAGGGCAGGGGCGCTGCACGGAGGAATTTGCGAGGGCGATCTAGAGATCGAGGGGGGAGAGAAGAGAGGTGGTGATGCGGCGGGACAGGGGTTGGGGACTTGGCGTCTTGGCCGAATCGCTGCGGATCTGATCGGGTTAAAGCGGGGGTTTGCGCTTAAGTGACCCTGCTGGCTGGCACGCGTGCGTGATTTGGAAGCCTTCGGCCGCGTCATTACGAGCGATCAAGGCCGTTGTTTACTCCAATGGATTACTCTGAACCGTTAGATTTGAACATGCATGAGCGGATGTGTGTATATGACTTGCAAACAAAGGCAGATTAATCAAGTTTCTAAGTGGCTTGTCTGAAATCCAGATATAAACCCAATTGTGATATTCCAATTCACTACCTTGGTCCTAGAAAAAAAAACGATTATAGATTTGATGAATGTCAAACGCTTTTATAAGTTTATTATTATCTATGTTTATAGAAATAGTATATCGCTTCAAATAAATATTTCTAAAAATATATTTCACAACTAATTTAGTGATACTTATCTAGTATGATGATTTAGTAAATTTTATGTAATTTTAGTCAAATTTCAAAATCATTTGACTTGGTACTATTACAAAATTACATATTTTCTAGGACGGGAGAGTATATTTTATACTTTATGCATATTCTTTCGCTCTCATATTTGTTTATATTTATATTTTGCTCTGAGCTAAGATTCAATGGTTTTGATCAAATTCATGAGAAAGTGTACCTATGTCTATATTTGTGAAGTATGTTTTGATACTATATTTAATTGGACATGTGAATGTTACTCCTGTCATTCTAAATTATAAGAAATTTTGGCTTCCCGAGTGGGAGTTATTATATATGCATAAAATTATCTTAATCTTAAACTATATATAAGAAGATAAGAGTGGACTTTGTCATGCTAAAACTAAGAGTATATAATTTCTAGGACGGGAGCGTATGTTATAACCAATGGTGCATCAAATACTTACAAGATTACCCTGAAGTCTTAACGGTTCAAGTCTTAATTCTAGACGGTTTGTATAGAACCAATGTGCTATGTACTATGCCACTACCGATCAACTAATCACTAATTTTCCATATAGCAGCAACTCGGAGTGAAGTTGATTTCAGGCATGTTTGGATTTTAGCTGGACATGGCCAAAGCAAGGGAATCAAATTGTGTGCTTGCTACCCTAGGGTAGCCAATTTCCCTATCAAGCTAGGTAAGAGCAAGGCTATCCTTTGCTGGCAAGGTGAGGCAAGGCAAGCAAAGGAACCAAACTAACTCGAATTGCCATCTGTGTATTCATTGATGCAACTGTAGAGACACCTAATCGTGGCACTAGAACATTATTGATCTCAAGATTTGTGTCAAAAAGACTGTGTGGGAAAATGCAACGGTAAATTTAAATCTAGAATACTACAATCGATCCACATCCACATAGATAAAATCCTAGCTCCACATTTGTCCATATAATATCATCTGAGGCCATATCTAATGGCACCGTCATTGTCAATACCATGTGCCACAAGCGGTGCGAGCCTCTGCTTTTATATGCTCTTCAACCGTGAGTTTTGGCGAGAAGAACTTGGCAAATTAGACGAAGAAAAAAAAATGGCATTTTAAGGGAAAAGGACTCGAGCTGTAAAAAACAAAACAAAAAGAGAAAAAGAGAACAAAGCACGACCGAGCCCTTCTCGATAATCCAGGCCTGCCTGACGACACCTTGACGGGTACAAGACGGGCCACAAGCCCAGAAACTGCAGGATTTCCTGGTCGGAGCCTGGCCCACTATTCAACCATCAGTGCCACTGTAGCAGAAGGCACGAGGTCGTTGACCGCGGACCCCCCGCAGGGTTCTCATCAACCGCTCGTCCGGTCGACAGCTATGTAGTTACTGAACGTCTCGGTGGCAGTGGCAGTGTGGCACGGCTCCCAGACTTCAGTTGTTGCATCTGTGTCGCACCGTGGCGACATGGCACAAGCTACAGGCTGCGTGCATGGGGGCGTCACAACTCACACATGCCCGCTCGGACTCGGCATGCATGTCTGCGCAGCAGTGAGTAGCAGACGGCGTCGGCGTTAGCACGCCACCTCTAGCCGGCCACACGGTGCCGACCTGACAGGCGCGCGCGCTCTCGAGTCGCAGGCCGAGCCGCCCGGCCGCCACGTCGGCCGAGCTAGGCCACCCATCCATGCATGCAAGCGGCGTACAGGAACGTGGCACGCCGCCGCGTACGGCACGAGCGCGCCCCCGCGCCATGCGTCACGGTCACGCGCCCGCAGAGCCCCTCTCGCCTTCTATAAAGGACCGCCACTTCTGGTCTGTGGCGGATCGCATCGGATCGAGAGCTAGCAAGCGCGTGCGTGGAGAGTAGAACAACCGACCATGGGAGAAGCGTGCAGGGACGCGGCGGCGGCGAGCCGCCGGCAGCTGCGGCAGGACGAAGGGCGTCATTACGCGGATGAGTTCGTCGGCGACCCGGCCCAGGACCCGGCCGTCTCGGCGAAGCTGTACGAGGACGTGCCGGCGATGCCGATGATGGCGCTCAACCACATCTCCCGCCTGTGCGAGTCCGTCGACGCCTCCGTCCGATTCTACGTCAAGGCGCTCGGCTTCGTGCTCATCCACCGCCCGCCGGCGCTCGACTTCTCCGGCGCTTGGTACGCACGTACATACGGAAAGCTTAATTCGTTCTCCGGCGTGTCGGCAGACTTGTCCGACCAACTCCTACGTTGCCCGCATGCAGGCTCTTCAACTACGGCGTGGGGATCCACCTCGTGCAGCGCGACGACGCGCGGAGGGCCCCCGACGTGAGGCCGGAGACGGAGCTGGACCCCATGGACAACCACGTGTCGTTCCAGTGCGAGGACATGGGCGCCATGGAGCGGAGGCTCCAGGAGATGCGCATCCGGTACATGAAGCGGACCATCAACGAGGAGGAAGGGTCGCCCATCGACCAGCTCTTCTTCAGGGACCCCGACGGCTTCATGATCGAAATCTGCAACTGCGAGAACCTCGAGCTCGTCCCCGCCGGCGCGCTAGGCCGCCTCAGGCTGCCCCGCGACCGCCACAACCCGCGCGTGCGCATGGCCGCCGGCGGCGGCAGAGTAGACTAGGCGTGCGAGTATGCGCGTGTACCCACACCGGGGCAGCAGCTCAACCAAGTTAGACTCGCCGTAGGCCCGTAGCGTGGGCTTATGCTTGATTCTCGGCCATGTTTCGCGCCGAGAGTTCCAAGTTTTGAATTCGAATTTGTACTAGTTTGGTTTTTGCTTTCGCTATCAGGAGACACGTAGCAAGGAACTAAAGCTGTTTTGGTATGTGCGTTTGGCTTCCAATCTACCATTTCCAATGTTGATTTCAATTCTTGCGCTCCTATATAATCTGAGGCATCGTTGGATACTGAATCTATAATTGATTTGTCTGTGCTTGATTGAGATGACGTTTACAATTTGTTTGCACGTACCCCTGTAAAAACAAATCACCTTCCGATCAGCGCCTTCCAAGATGAAACATGCATGCTTGGTGACGCACACGACGCTCGTTCGCCATAACACGATTTTGTGCGAAGGGTGTGCGTGTGTGTGATTTGGAGGGAGTCGGGAGGTGATGGGTTTTTTCCCCGAGAAAAATGAACGATTATCATCGAGGTGAAACTGAGAGGGTTTGCCTCCAAATTGCACTGGATCCATGCATATAGGCAAAACAACCGAGGTGGATTCATATATTTGAGTTGAAAAAAAAAGGTTATATGAAAAAATTGGATATGCTCTTTCGAATCTTATAAACTACTTCGATTATTAGTCTTGGATCCTTCTCTAAAAACTACTTCAATCCTTAAAACTATTTCGGTTCTTAAAATAGATATACACTAGAGATCCTCTAATCATGCTCCTCATAATCAATCCCATTTTTCAGGTAGTGACACATTGAGCAACAGTGTACAGTACTGCAATCGACTCAATTTTTTTTTGGATTTAAATCGTGGAAGATGAATTCTCGGTCACTTGGGAAACTTTTACTTGGTTGATTGATGATTGATTCTTCGTTTCTTCCGGTGGAACCAGAAGTCCATTTAACGGCCCATATTACGTGCAATTCACCTGATTCCTCTGGGTCGTGCGTGCCGAACGTCGGGACCGCCGCACCCAAAACCTCCCGATCGCCGCAGCCATGCAAACCCTCGTCCTCCCAGACGCCATGGCCGTGGCGGAGGCGACGCCCGACGTGCCCACGCGCACGCAACCTCTGCCCCGCCGCGTCTTGGTGTCGATGGCGCAGGCGCCACGGCGGGAGCCGGACCGAAGAAGCGGGTGGTGATCACGGGGATGGGGGTCGTGTCGGTGTTCGGCAGCGACGTGGGCGCCTACTACGACCGCCTTCTTGCCGGGAGCAGCGGTCCCGGCCCCATCGACCGCTTCGACGCCGCCGGGTTCTCCACCCGCTTCGCCGCCCAGATCCGCGGCTTCTCCTGCAAGGGCCACATCGACGACGAGAGCGACCGCCGCCTCGACGACTGCCAACGCTACGCCCTCGTCGCCACCAGGAAGGCCCTCGCGTCCGCCGGGCTCGCCATCGGCTCCAGAGCGATGTACAAGGTCGGCCGATCACACGCCAGGCACGCTGTTCGTTATCGCTTTGCCGACCCCACCAATCTCAATCTGTTCTAACCATCGCACCGGACCGCAGATCGACAAGGAACGCGCCGGCGTGGTCGTGGGCTCCGGCGTCGGCGGCGCGACGGCGTTCTCTGCCGGGGTGGAGGACCTCGTGAGGAAGGGGCCGAGGGGAGTCTCCCCCTGCACCGTCCAGTTCGCGATTCCCAACGCAGCGTCGACGCTGGTCTCCATCGACGCCGGGATCGGCTTCCTTGGCCCCAACTACTCCATCTCCACGGCCTGTGCCACGTCCAACCACTGCCTCCACAGCGCCGCGGACCAGATCCGGCTGGGCCGCGCGGACGTCATGGTCGCCGGCGGCGAGGAGGCCGCCGTCGCGCCCGTCTTCCTCGGCGGGTTCGGGGTCCTGCGGGCGCTGTCTCGAGGGAACGAAGACCCTGGCGCGGCGTCCCGGCCGTGGGACAGGGACCGCGATGGCTTCGTCCTGGGCGAAGGCACCGGGATACTGGTACGCGTGCGTGCGTCTGTGCTCGCCGCTGTAAAATCTCAGAGGTGCATAGGCGTGGAAAGCGTCGTTGCCCAAACTCAGGTCGGCACTATTGCGTGTTTCTCAATTCATTGGAAGAGCCCCAACCGTGGCTTTACATAGGGGCGTCAGCACCAGATTGATCGGCCAGGAGATACACACGGAAACCACCTCCCTATTCTTAGGAGCTAACTCTATCTAGGCTAACAAACCAAATCTCCTAGAACCTTCCAACCTGGTGCTCACGGTACAAGTTACACAACACGCACACATATACATTTGTTTTACAGCCTCCCTCAATCACAACGCTGCTATTTAGCTAAGTTGAGATTGACTTTGAAATTATCTAAGAGTCGAACTGAGAGAGCTTTGGTAAATCCGTCTGCCACTTGATCTTTAGTTGAGACAAAATCTATTTCCAGTCTTTTCTGCTTAACACGGTCTCTGACAAAGTGATAATCAACTTCAATATGCTTTGTCGTTGCATGGAAGATAGGATTGCTTGACAAATATGTGGCGCCTAAATTATCAGACCACAGTTTTGTAGCTTGAGGGCTCTTTACTCCAATTTCATAAAGTAATGTCTGAATCCACATGACTTCAGTAGTAGCATTAGCAATTGCTTTATACTCATCTTCTGTACTCGATCTGGAGACAGTAGGCTGCTTTCTAGATCTCCAAGATACTAGATTGCTCCCAAGAAAAACAGCATAACCACATGTTAATTTTCTATCATCTATGCAACCAGCCCAGTCAGCACCTAAAAAAGCACTAACAAGAGTGGATGCTGATTTATTGATTCTTAGTCCTAGACGTGTACACTGTTTTATATATCTTAAAATTCTTTTCATAGCCTCCCAGTGAACTGTGGTAGGAGCATGCAAAAACTGACAGACTTTATTCACAGCGAAGGCAATATCTGGTCTAGTTAGAGTCAAGTACTGCAAAGCACCAACAATACTTCTATATCTAGTAGCATCATTTGGTCCAAGAGGCGTGCCATTATATAAAGATAATTTTTCACTAGTGGATAGAGGAGTACTCACGGGTTTGCAGTTTGACATATCAACTCTCTTTAACAGATCACTTGCATATTTATCTTGAGTGAGTAATATACCACCATTATTTACCTTCTGAACCTCAATGCCAAGAAAATAGTGGAGTTCTCCAAGATCTTTGAGTGCAAATTCTCCCTTCAGATCACTGAGTAAGGCAGAGGTGGCTTTTTCAGATGAGCTAGCCACAACAATATCATCTACATAGACCAAAACAAACATAGTTATGCCTCCCTTGCTGAAATAAAATAGTGATGTGTCAGTTTTTGATGCCTTGAACCCAAGCTTGATTAACTTGTCACTGAGCCTTAAGTACCAGGCTATAGGGGCCTGTTTCAACCCATATAATGCCTTGTCTAGCTTGCACACATAGTTTGGTTTTTGAGGATCCTTAAAACCTGGAGGTTGCTGCATATACACTTCTTTATCAAGCAAACCATGCAAGAAGGCATTTTGTACATCAAGTTGTCTAAGAGACCAACCACAGGATATAGCAAGAGGCAAAATAACTCTGATAGTAGTTGCTTTGACAACTGGACTAAATGTGTCTTCATAGTCAATGCCATACCTTTGCTTGAAACCTTTTGCAACAAGACGAGCTTTATATCTATCAAGGGTGCTATCTGATTTTCTCTTGATTCTGTACACAACATTCCTCCCTTTTTGAGGGGGAACAAGATGCCAAGTCTAATTATGCATGAGGGCATCATACTCTAGATCCATGGCCTTCTTCCAGTTTGCATCCTGCATAGCATCCTGCAAGTCACAAGGCTCACCAGTAGTTGTGAGAAGACCATAGCGTACAGTTCCATCTGTATATTGTTTAACTTTCCTGATTCCACGTGACAGACGTGTGACATGGCCGAAAGGAGGTTCACCATGAGATGGAGCTTCCGTCAGTGCAGGAACAGAAGAATCCGCGGCGCCCGCAGAAGATCCAGAGGGCCGAATCCCCCCGGAAGCCGCGCTAGATCTGCACGAGCAGCAGATGCCGCGTGATCAGACGGGGCTCGCTCGCGTTGGGCAGCACCGTGGCCCGGTTGGCCCACGCTGTCAGGTGGACGCAGAGCTGCTGGTGGCTAGGTGTCACGCTCTGGCTGGTGGAGGGACGCAGGCATAGACGAATCGGGTGCCGCAGCCGAGACGCGACCAGGTGCTGCATCAAGCACCTGATCTGAGGATGATGGCGGATCCGCGTCGTGCCTGGCGCCGCTGTCTTCTTCATCCGGTGTAGTATCGCATGCAGAATTCTCCAGAGAGCTGAAAACAAAATTTCTTGCACAGCTGGGTGACGAGTTAGTCTGCTGATCATCCAAGCTACTGTTCCCAAGGCTAGCCGTGGTAGAAGAAGGTAGAAATAAAATTTCGAAACGAAGATGTGTACCCGCATTGGGATGTAGTTCAGCAAACGGGAAAATTGACTCATCAAAGACAACATCGCGGGAAATATAGACACGTCCTGATGCTACATCTAGGCACTTATAGCCTTTATGCATATTACTGTACCCAAGAAAAAAACATCTTTTAGAGGACATTGGAGCTTGTGGGTATTATAAGCCCGGAGATTAGGCCAACAAGCACAGCCAAAAGTGTGCAGCCAATTATAATCCGGCTTTTGATGATACAATCGTTCAAGGGGTGTAGAAAAATTGAGAATTTTGCTGGGGAGGCGATTGATGAGATAAGTTGCTGTCACAAATGCCTCATCCCAATATTTAAGAGGCATGTGTGCATGGGCAAGAAGAGATAAACCAACCTCAACTATGTGCCGGTGTTTTCGTTCCGCCGCCCCATTTTGCTGATGTGCATGAGGGCAGGAAACTAGATGAGAGATGCCTGTCCGTGCAAAGAAGGAACTTAATTTTTGGTATTCTCCACCCCAATCAGTTTGCACTGATTTAATTTTCCTATCAAATTGATGTTCAACCATGGTTTGAAAATCATAAAACTTCTGAAAAACTTAAGATTTGAATTTAATAAGATAAATCCATGTGAACTTGCTAAAATCATCAATGAAACTGACATAATATTGTTTCCTTCCGACTGACTCAACTGCAGGACCCCAAACATCCAAAAACACAAGATCTAAAGGAGCACTTGACTCACTTACAGACACTGGATAAGGCAACTGGTGTGCCTTTGCTTGTTGACAAGCATCGCACACCTCACATTTATTTGACTCTGATGAAAAAGAAAGACCATGATCAATAATGACTCAACGAATAATCGGGGAAGCTGGATGCCCTAGACGATCGTGCCACCTAGACAGGGAAGGACGGCCGGCGGTGAGCACGTGTTTGGATGGCACAGGAAGGGCAGGAAGTGGATAAAGCCCTTGATGACAGCGACCCTTAAGCAGAGTCTTCTTGGTTGCCTGATCCTTCATCAAAAAATAATTCGGATGAAATTCCATGAATGCATTATTGTCGGAAGTAAGATGATAAACAGAGACAAGATTTTTAGCAGCTTTTGGAACGTGAAGAATATTTTTAAGATGTAGATCACGGCTAGGGGTAACAATAGTTGAATGACCAACATAACTAATAGTCATACCTGACCTGCTGGCAGTGTGCATCTGGTCGCCGCCATGATATTTCTCGCGTGCGGCCAGCTTGCCTAGCTCACTGGTGATGTGGTCGGTGGTGCCGCTGTCGGTGTACCAGTTGGTGTCGACGTTGTAGGAGGCTGCACCCGCATACTTCTCTTCAGGAGCGAAGTCTTCATCAAAGCGGTACCAGCACTGCCGCGCCGTGTGTCCCTTCTTGTCGCAGACTTGACAGATGGGTACGTCATCTGCCGGCTTCTTGTCCCCTTGTTGTCCAAAGGGACGACGCGGAGCGTTGTAGGAGCCGCCATGGCCGCGGCCTCCAGTGTTGGGAGGGCCGCGACCACGACCACGGGTGCCTCCATTGCTGCGGCCACTGTTGCCACTGTGACCACCGCCACGCCCGGCTAGATTTGCCGAGCTTTGTTCTCCTCCATGCATGAGATTCTGTATGTTCTCGAAGCTGACAAGCTGTGAGAACAGCTCATCCGTAGACACTGATTCCTTCCTGGAAGTCAGGGAGGTAACCAGTGACTCATAGTCCACCAGGAGCCTAGCGAGTACGTACTCCACCAGTTCGTCATCGGAGACGATGCGTCCTGCCGCTGCCAACTCATCGCTGAAGGTCTTCATCTTGGTGAAGTATTCAGCAGCAGAGGGAGCGCCCTTCTTGGTGTTGGAGAGCGCGATGCGTAGATTAACCACGCGTGCACGAGTCTGGGATGCAAAGAGCGCTTCGATGGAGCTCCAGGCCTCCGCTGCCGTAGTGGCGTTGGCGATGTGCGGCATGATTTCCTTGGACACCGAGGAGAGCAGAAAACTCAAGATGCTTTGATCATCAGCATCCCAGTCCTCGTATGCTGGATTGGCAACCTCCTTTCCTTCGGCGTTCTTCATCTTCTGGGCTGGTGCAGGGAGTGCGCCGGTGAGATATCCTTGCAGCCGCGCCCCACGAATGGCAGAGCGCACTTGAGCGCTCCACATGGCATGATTACCACGCGTGAGCTTCTCCGTGATGACATCGACGGAGAGGCGATTGCGGCGATGGGTAGGAGAGGAAGAGGAGGAGGATGGCATTGCTTTCTCTCTAGATTAGATGGCTCTGAATACCATGTAAAATCTCAGAGGTGCGTAGGCGTGGAAAGCGCCGTTGCCCAAACTCAGGTCGGCACTATTGCGTGTTTCTCAATTCATTGGAAGAGCCCCAACCTTGGCTTTACGTAGGGGCGTCAGCACCAAATTGATCGGCCAGGAGATACACACGGAAACCACCTCCCTATTCTTAGGAGCTAACTCTATCTAGGCTAACACAAACCTTCCAACCTGGTGCTTACGGTACAAGTTACACAACACGCACACATATACATTTGTTTTACAGCCGCTACTGTTCGTCGTGCGGTGCGTGCGGCTCGTACCACGCTGCAAGCTGATGACGAGGATGCATGATGCTTTGGTTGTTGTCAGGTCATGGAGAGCCTGGAGCACGCGAGGCGGCGCGGCGCCCCGATCCTCGCGGAGTACCTGGGGGGCGCGGCGAGCTGCGACGCTCACCACTTGTATTTACTTGTATACCATGACAAATTGACGATGATCTGTTTTTGCTGAATCAACTTGACTTGAGGTCCGTGCATGATGCATGATGGAACCGATCTCTGTGTTGGTGTTTTCTTCTGCAGTCCATGATCGGGCACTGCCTTGGCGCAGCCGGCGGGTTGGAAGCCATTGCTACCATCAAAGCCATAACCACCGGCTGGGTGCATCCGACCATAAACCAATTTGTAAGTTTGAAACGAGTTACAGGTTCAGTAAAATTATATCTCTGAAACGACTGATCCCCCAGAGTTGAATCCTGCTCTGAATGAATTTCTATCTTGTTACGCAAATGTGATGTTTGCACGTAACGAAAGCGTAGTGATACTGATAATAGTACTTGCTTTGTTCTGTCGGCTGCAGAATCCTGACCCGGCAGTTCCTGAATTGGACACGGTGGGTGGGGTGAAACAGCGGCACGACGTACACGTCGGTGAGTGGCGAACTGTCGATGGATTTGTACACAACTGAAACTATCCCTCCCTGGTACTGGCGTACGGTTCTGGTAGTGGTAGTGATGAGTTCGTTTGGATTTGGTGGTCACAACTCGGTGGCAGTGTTCGCACCGTTCAAGCCCATATCCTGGTGAGTGGCCAAGACGGTGCGTCGTCGCACGTTTCTGCAGCAACACCACTATACTACATGTTTTGCTAGAACAGGGTATATGCCTTGATGTCTTTTTGCCATAGAGAAAGTTCCCATACAGAAATACTTTGTGTTTGTGTATTGCGTTGTGTAAAACCGAAGAATCAAGGAAAAACGAAGTTTTGATCTCCCAGGGTGTTCGCAGTAGACAACAGAGCAGGCGTCTAGCTATTTGGGCCTTTATTTGTCAAAACGCATCTAGCACTGTATAGTTAGTTCATCATGGCTGCACCTGTTATGGGCCTGAAGGCCTGCTTAGATATAAGAGCATGTAACGTATGAGTAGATGCTTCACGATACGATTTAACCGCTTGAGAAAAATCAAAATGTCATGAGTTCTTACATATAATTTCTATGGAAACCTAGGAGTAACTTAAGTTCCATTTACAAGTCATTACTATCAATGTCCAAGATGCATTGAACAAAAAAAAAAAACTTGTATTAGAATCCAAAATTCACAAATCTGAATTAGTATGGAAGAAACCTTGATCGATGGAATTTAATTTCAAAGAGAGCTTGTGTGTGGATGCATTGGAAGATTAAGAGGATACACCAGAGATAGAGGGCTGCAGGAGCTGTCGAGTGTGGATGGTTCATGGGGGGAGGTTTTGTATTATTTCATTCATTAGACTAGTAATCTCTAGTAATTTGTAGTACTAAAAACCCTTTTACTTAAGATAAATCTAGGGGGTCTTAATTTTTCGGAGGATTGAATTTTCGTCGTCTCCATATATCGAGGTTTTGATGCGCCAATGCGAATATAAAAGCAAGACTACGGCAAAACACCTACTTTCGGTAAAAGCATTGAGAAAATCACAAAATTTGGTAGCATGTGAGTGCATGACTTATGAGTGGCTAATATATATTAAATTTTACTATGATTAAGTAGTATATAAATATCCGTGCAATTTGCCTGAATCACATGAGTTGTTTAGTTGAACTGGAGGAGAAAAACTGGAGTAAGGCGGGAATGGAAGGTATTAGTCAATTTCTTTGGATTTTGGCACAGTTTGAGATGGCGCCGGAATTGGGCATCAGCAGACTAGCTAACTGCCTCAACCATTTCTAGAAAATCTCGTCGACGTACGGCGCCCAAACCGCTCGTGGACGTTCTCCTGTCTCGTCCTCATGCAAAAATCATATACGCCTACCTGCTCCTACCGCCTCGTGCCTCGAAAAGAGGTGCTGCCGGTGCCGGTCCGGACGTCGGTAACCACCGGAAAGTTTAGAGCGCAGCTGGAAGCTTCCAATGTCAAAAATGAACGGACGGAACGGACGGACGAGCCGACAAGACCGCCAGCTTTACACGACGCTCCGAATTCTGGCAGAGAACACGTACAGCCGCGAGGGCGTAGGGGTGTAAACGGTCGGAAAACCGTCCGATCCATAGCCGAAACGTAGGCCACGCCAATTGAGGGCAGGTATGAGTGACATGGTCTAAAGCACGGAAAGGCATGAAGAAGAAGAACACGAGGACCGTGTTATTCTGAGATATCTGTTTGTTGCATGGCGCAACATATAACTTATAATTTGAATCATACTCAGACTGGCACGGCACTAGAATGAGACTTGAGTATATCTTCAATGCTACAATATAATTTTCAAGTACTTAATATAGCACCGTTCACCTAATTATTGAATGGAATAGACTATAAAAATTATTCAGGCTTGAAGAAAACAAGCAAAAATATTCGAGGGTTCGACGGTTTCAACTTGAAGGTTTGCTAAGGTGCCATATGAGCCATGTTTTAGCCAAACCTAAAAAGTATTGTGTTTTAGTGACATAGTACGACGTGTTTAACATGCCTAGAGATCATCAGCCGAAGTGGCACACAAAACACGAGAGGGGCCTGTGTGTTTGTCTGACTGTAAAGATATATTAAGCATATATGATGATGTCTTATGTGATACAACAAAGGCGGTGATGCTGTTCCCTTCACACTTCCAATACTCATCAAGGTCATATATATATCATAGTGTTGATGTGGCCAAGAGGAAAGTCTACTTCTACTGACGAAACAACAGGAAAAGGTTCATTCCTAACCCAACTAGTAACTTGAATTGGCAATGTCTTTATCAAGTTATCAAAGAAGTAGAATGTGACAGAAGAATTATCCATTCGTCGCCTTTATTTCTCTGACCAAATCCAAATCATCGACAGCTTTGTAGCAACGCGACCGGTAAATGCTGTTAGCTCTGGTTCCAAAAGCATGCAGGTCCGTTTATGACATTGGCATAGTCTCCAATGCGACATTTTTTGCAATTTTTGTCAGAATATAGTACCACTTTGAACAGTGAAAACTGAAAACATATATTCTGAAAATATGATCAATATAGTATAGCAACCATGTGTGCGAATGTAAATAGCTTATTTTTCATATATTTATATTGAATGGTCAAGCTAAAAAAAAGTTTGACCCAATAGAATACTACTAATAAGACGACTTTCATCCTGATTACGAGATGAGCAATTCCACCATATATGTTACGCGTATAGTTCATATAAGACGTTTATGTCAAAAAAAAAAGGCGTAATTGAAAGCTAAACAGTGGTCTGTTTGGTACATGCGTATAGTTTATCATATTTATATAAGACGTTTATAAAACTTGTTAGACTAAGAGATGACTTAAATGCCACGTGTAAGGTTCTAATGACTAGAGAGGGGTGAATAGTCTAATAAAATTTCTTGTAAAAACACTTAAGCAACTTGTTAGACAAAAAGATGACGTAAATACAAAGCTAAAGCTTCGATTACTCTATACAAACCTTTCTAACAAGTCTAGTATATAGGCTATACTACTAGCACCCAATCAACAACAAGCCTAACAATTCTAAACAAGATTACTCTAGGCACTTCACTAAGCTAGCAAGAGCAACAAGATAAGAACAAAAAGGAGCTATACAAGCTAGCAATTCTACTCACTATCTAGCAAGACAAGCAAACAATCAAAGAATGAATAACAAGCTAGATACAAGAGAGGAGGATTGGATTGTTATACCAACGCGAAGTGTAGATGGCCAATCACCCAATCAAAATAACCGCACAAGAGAATCCTCGGCAATCACAATATGAACACAATGATTTTTTACCGAGGTTCACTTGCTTCCCGGCAAGCTACTCCTCGTTGTGGCGATATCTCCCAACGGCTGGCCAAAACCCATATATAGTCACCTCAGATTGGCTTATCGGAACTTCTGGTCACCTAACCGGAACTTCCGGTCATCCACCGGAACTTCTGGTCGTGAACAGGAAGTGATTCGAGGCGCACGGTTGCTCGGGCTGGGCTGATCGGAACTTCCGGTCCAGGCCCACTGGAACTTCCGCTGGTCCAGCACCACCCATATCTCTTAGCTCCGAACTCCGTTTTTTATGATCTTGGACTTTATAAAAAGCTTATTCAGAGGGTTACGCAACCAACATATCCTCAAGATCCCAATCATTATGGATTAAAGTAGTTTTCTAATCCAAGAGCCATCACTTCTCTTTTCTAACACAAGGGTTCTTCATCGTCGTGCCTTCGTCAATCCAAGTCACACCACTTGCCAAGGACGCTAACCTCAACATGTAAACCTCTTTGATCACTAGAGTTAGCATATCTCCATCAATAACAGGGGCAAGAGTTAGCTCTCTAGTTAGTCTCTCATATGCATCATGTCAAGTCAAACCTAAAGGCACTCGAACTGCGAATTCAACCGTGAATTCCTTTCTTGATAGTCGGTTATCAATCCTAAAAGTGATCACGCTCTTTATAGTGTCTTGATCATTGAAAGGGAAAACACCTATCTCTTGATACTTTTGCCTTGAGACCATGATGCTTGATCGTCCCATGTATAAGTTCACACCAAGTCCCTAGACATCACCTCTATGTTGCTTAAGTATCTAGTCAAACTTAGATCAAAGCATTAGCAACATGAGTGTCATCAATTACCAAAACCAAACAAGAGCTTTTAGGCTTCCTCTCCCAAGTAAGAACAGAGTAACGGACACTGGACAGTAACAGAAGCATTTGCATTATTGGCCATTCGGTGCTAGCCTAGTCTTGATTACAATTTTTACTAGAATAGAATATACCATCTTGAAAAGTGAAAAACATATAGTGAGAAAGTGTTTTTTTCAATGACGAAAGTAATATCAACCATGTGTGTGGTGAATCTAGATAACTTATTTTTTCAAGTACTTATATTGAAAAATGGTCCAAGCTAAAAAAAAAGTTTGACCTAATAGAATACTAAAATAACCTAATTAGGAGGGTTAGAAGCAACTCCATATCTGATCTCTCGTATTGCTCTGCTATAAGTTGTTTTGGTATTCCTAGATTCATAGTTTTCACTTCGTATATATGCTCTGTTTGGTAGGGCTTGTCTACCAAAGTTTTAGTAGGATTAGCTGTTTAGAGCATCTTTTAAGTGAAAAAAGGAGCTCTTAGAGCTCTTACAGATACACCTTAGACACGCTTGTATATCTAGCTGCTTGTAGAAGCAGCTGTTGCTGGTTGCCAACACAGTGACATGTGAGAGGTAGCCGCAGTAACATCAACGATAACAAAAATAAGTTGCTGAATGTGTCCTATGAATATAGAAAAGCCAAAAATGTATTATAGTTTCGATCGGAGGGAGTACTTTTCGGTTATACAATATTGATAGGATCTTCATGGCAGTTTCCCCTTCCCGAGCAAGAAGAGAGCAATGGACACTGAACAGCAGCAGAAGCATTTGCATTGGCCGTTGGGATTTGGGACCGAGCATTCATGCACAACCATGCCTGCCCTAGTGGGTGATCCTCATGATTGAATTGGGGAACCCTTCCTGCCACCCATTCCTGCCTGTCATCTGTCTTGCCCGCGCCCACTGCTGCACATCGAATTCAGCAAATCCATCCTTCTCCTTCAGATCAGAGACAGGAAAAAGAAAAAACAATCCAGCTCGCAGTGGCAGCCCATCCATGTCCATGCCTATATATACCGGACGCCTCCGGCCCGACGTGCTCGTGCTCGTCCTCGCCCAGCACCGTAACCACCGGACAGAGCACGCACCATGAGGACCACCGCCACCACCACGCTGATGGCAGCGGCAGTGCTCTGCCTCGCGCTACCGATGCTCCCCGGCGCCACGGCCAAGGCGGCGCGGCCGCGGCAGGGCGACTACCTGGCGCGCGCGCGCCTGCGCGGGTTGCCGCGCCAGTCGTCGTGGCCGGCAGTCTCGGCGTCGCTGGCGGCCGCGTCGGCGACCGACAGAGCCGCGGCCCGGCCGCCCGTGGGGCGCAAGGAGGACGACCGCGTGGACAAGCTGCCCGGCCAGCCGTCGGACGTGGACTTCGAGCAGTACGCCGGGTACGTGACGGTGGACGCCGCGGCCGGGCGCGCTCTCTTCTACTACCTCGCCGAGGCCGGCGGCGGCGCGTCGGCATCGGCGGCCAAGCCACTCCTCCTCTGGCTCAACGGAGGTATGGCTTGCTCACTCGCTCACTGTGTAGCTGGGTTGGCTTCGATCTCCCTCTTCTCACGTGTTGGATCTGTGGCCGGCGCGCCATGGACGGACAGGCCCCGGGTGCTCGTCGCTGGGGTACGGCGCGATGGAGGAGCTGGGCCCGTTCCGGGTGAAAAGCGACGGCAAGACGCTGTACCGCAACCCGTACGCGTGGAACAACGCGGCGAACGTGCTGTTCCTGGAGAGCCCCGCCGGCGTGGGCTTCTCCTACTCCAACACGACGGCGGACTACGGCCGGTTCGGCGACAACAAGACGGCGGAGGACGCGCTCCAGTTCCTGCTCAACTGGATGGACAAGTTCCCCGAGTACAAGGGCCGCGACTTGTACCTCGCCGGCGAGAGCTACGCCGGCCACTACGTCCCGCAGCTCGCCCACGCCATCCTCAGCCACGCCGGCGGCAAGCCGTCGTCGTCGCCCATCAACCTCAAGGGCATCATGGTACGTACTTGACCCGGCCGGGCCGTGCACCCAATAATGCCGGTACGATCGATACGAACGAGCCGGCCGGCCAACTAACTGAGGTTTCTTGTGTGGTTCCAAGATCGGGAACGCGGTGATCAACGACTGGACGGACAGCAGGGGCATGTACGACTTCTTCTGGACGCACGCGCTCATCTCCGACGAGGCGGCGCACGCCATCGACAGGTACTGCAACTTCAGCACCGCCGCCGCGGGCAACGACAAGTGCGACGAGGCCACGTCGGAGGCCGACGAGGCCCTGGAGGACATCGACATCTACAACATCTACGCGCCCAACTGCCAGTCCACCGACCTCGTCTCGCCGCCCATCACCCCCTCGGTGCGTCGATCGTATTCCGTCAGCACGCCGCCGTCAATCTCATCTCATCGCTAATATTATATCATCAGCTAAGAATAATTAATTATTGTGACATACAAATGTTGTGCAGATGGACAACTTTGATCCGTGCTCGGATTATTACGTGAACGCGTACCTCAACGACCCGGACGTGCAGAAGGCGCTCCACGCAAACGTCACCCGCCTCGACCACCCCTGGTCCGCCTGCAGGTACACCCGTCCCCGTCCGTACATTCACCAACTACTTCACTCCCAAAAATTTTAAAAATTTGGAACTCACGAATTTCACCATATTTCAAACGGAGATGCATCATGTGCGTCTCTATAGAGTTCTGCACATGATTCTGGTCGAAATACAGCGCAGCTAGCCATCCAAGTGGTCGGGCCGGCCACCGCGCCCACCGGTGCAGTCCTATTCACAACAGCTAGGCCCGGGGCATGATTGGTTATCGTGACTGCAGATATTTTTCCATGCTTGTTTGCTTGCTTCACCGGTCGCCAGTCTACTGATGATAGATGATTAGCAAGCTAGCTGCTGCGCTGCACGGCACACTGACACAGGCAGCAGTCAAGCACAATCATTCAGACAAATTCGCCCTGGCTTACGGCATACGAAATCCACACCGATTCCGTTCGTTCCGGTTCACGCTAGTAGGTTCGATCGAGCTGGATTAACTAGGGCATAATTATTCACAATAATAACATAATTGGATTAGGTTCATTCGGCACATGCACGGAGAATAGAAAGTGCCGCCGTGCATCTGCCCTGAATAATTCTTTCATATCTCGTCCGTAACAGTATGATATATAATGGGTGCTATTGCGTGTATGTGTGCAGACATATAAATATATAAGATATATATGCATCCATGAACGGTAGGTTTAGCACAGGAACAACGCAAAAGAGGCAGTAGGTGATTGCACGCTTAAACAAAGCTTTCGAACTCTCTTACCAACTGCACACCTTGTTTCAGTAGCTTGTTTCAGTGAGTTGGGCAAGCGTGCAGAAATTGCGTGCTGCTCGAGCTTCCAAACCAATGGGGACGCAACTGTGTGTTCTTCGGCGAGCTGGCAAAGAGGCCATACATAGCTTTTCCTTTTCTAGTTTTTGCTCCCAAGGTAACAGCAAGGAATGCATGGCAATAGCTTTAGTGTTCCCTGATTTGACTCTCTCTACCCGGAGTATATGATTTCGTATTCCATCCATTAACCCGCCTACATAGTTTTCATGAACACATGATTCATGGAAGGGTTCGCGATCCAACGCACATGACGAATATATACCAACATTTCCCCATACACATGTTCTTTGGGATTATATTACATACATGCAGTTCTGAAATTTAAATATAATATGCACATGGAGCAGTACCCAATCCACATATTGGACCCAGAAAGAAAAGAACATGCATGGATGGATCTACCGGAATTGCTTGCGCATCTTCGAAGCTATCTCTGATGATTGATCCACTTGTTCCAGCCCATGCCGCGTGCTGCGACAATTGATTGGGCCCATGTGAGGCGGCTGTTATCGTCTGCAACAGATGAACATGAGTTTAATATTATTATTAGTTATATCTTGCCAATTTCTCAAAAAAAAAAGTTATATCTTGCCATTTTTTTCCCCTTAAACAAAGCTGTTCAATCTGTTTTCAGTGATGTCTTGACACACTGGACTGAAAGCGCCGCGACCGTCCTGCCTATTTTCACGGAGCTCCTCAAGAACGACGTCAGGGTCTGGGTGTACAGGTACGCCAGCACACCATCTCTTTCAGTTTCAGCTTCACTGATGCAGCAACTGGAAATCGAAATGATTAGTAGCAGTAGAACTCAGCACGATGTCGCTGTGATTTTTTTGCAGTGGAGATACCGATGGGAGAGTGCCGGTCACTTCCAGCAGGTACTCCGTCAACCAGCTCCAGCTCCCAGTTGCTGCAAAATGGAGGGCATGGTTCAGCAGCACTCAGGTGCTCTACTCAAAACTCCCCTGTCCTCTTCACTGCAATGTCAAAGAAAACATAAGCAAAGTGCAAACATTTTTAGTCTCAATAAGACATGAATTTTATTTTTGTTTTTTTGCATTTTGTGCTGATCATTTCAATGTTAACTAACTGAACTTTTCAGGGCGCCGGAGAGGTGGGTGGCTACGTTGTGCAGTACAAGGGCAAGGAGAAGGGCAGCCTCAGCCTGGCCACCGTGAGAGGAGCCGGCCACGAGGTGCCCAGCTACCAGCCAAAGCGAGCGCTCGTGCTTGTCCAGAGTTTCCTTGCAGGCAAAACGCTCCCTGACTGCAAAACATGCGAGTCGGTTTAGCGTTTGGAAGTAGCAATGCAGAGTGTGCACCGACAGCAGTACAGCAACATGTATCCATTTGATCCAGTACGAGAGAGAGAAAGCGAAAGCAGATCAAGATAGAAATAGAAACATTAAACATACGCACCTTACAGATCATGTAACTGCAAGTCTGCAAAAGGCAATTTATATAGTCATAGAGAGATAAATCTGTACACGAATGAAGATGAAATTAAACAAATCTTTTTTAGAGTGATGAATGAATCAACATCACTTGGGAAGAGAGTACCAATCATCAGAACATAAAATAGCATATATCGCACTGAAAAAGTTAGACGACGAAACTTATGTACTTGTACCTCGAAGAATTATGTAATAGCATCGAATCCATGACTTGAAAGCATTAAATAACGTTTGGAGCATGGCAGAATGGCCAAGTCTAAGAAATCTCAATCGTGCACCAGTGCTTAACAAATCTTGCAGAAACCAGAGTTTCAGTTCCATGCCAATTCCTTTGTTCCAATAAAAAAAATTTCTCTTCCTTGAGTGTACCAAACAATTCTGTTGTGCTTTCCAAGATGATACATAAAAGAAAGCAAAAGAAGACAACTGTTGCACAATACATTGACTCCCGGATTCTTACAGGCTTACAGCTTTAGAAGATCAGTTAAAATATACATGCATGCAATGGCACGCTTTCTACTTTGGATGGCCATAACAATGGTGGCAACATCGCGTCATCTGATCTTGTATATAAATCATAACAATCCACAAATTTTGTGGGGGCGAATTAGCCTACAGTTTATTGTTCCCCTTGACTCTCTATGTGGTTTATAGTTGGGGAACCTGTCCCTGTTAATCCTTGCATCTTTTTGCAGACATAAACATAATGGGAGTCAGGATCCTCTGGAACAAATCCATCAGGGAGTCTACCCCTCTCTGTCAGTGGAACAGGATCCAATACACGCCTCCTTATCTTTTCAGTGAATCCAGGTCTTGCTGCAATACATTAAAACAGAAATGATGAAGCCAGCAAAAAGGTGTTGATTTTTTTTACCCAGCAGGTATTTAAACAGCTGTCTGTTTTCATTTTATCATACCATTATTTATCCTCTTTCTGTACCACTATGTGGGGTAGTATGGACCACTAATTCTACTAAAAGATGTCATTCTTCTGAAGAATATGTACTGGGGGAACAAAGGTGTATGGCTGATACAGGAATCCCAATCCACTATATTGGTCCAAAGCATCTTCATAGATAAAATAAATAAATAAAGAAAATAGGCAATGTTCTTCCGTTAGTAGAACTCATGCAGTACTCCAGAATTAAATGAAATGAATTACATAGATTAGTAACTTTATTATGTAACGGAACAGGCAATATTCATGAGAAAATAAAGAAAGAACAACTCAGTTCTCACTTCAATTGAGTTTTATACGTACGTAGAATGTAAAGTACAATTTTCCATTCGCATGCTGATTGATTCAAATGAGGTACTCGTACCGATGGGTCACCATATGTTATCTACAAGCTCAGACATGAAAACTGATCAGAATATACATCAGGGTTTCGTCATTTTAATAACTCTTGATGCTGGGCTGTGTATATGACCAAGGCCCATAGGCTCACTACTAAGAATAGGAATGGAAAAATAATCTAGAAGTCAGACCCAAAATTGTATCAACAGCACTGCTTTCAGAGCAAATGTACACTGTGCTTACCAAAATAAAGACTCCTCCTGGTTTAAGAAGCCTGCAATAAAAAGTATAACTGATAAGGCTGCAGGGCCATTGAAATTTACGAGATATCTTGGCGCAGATGACACTGCAGAGTGATACTTCAGAGAGGCAGCAAGACACTAAAAAACCTGTCCACTTCCAGAATCATCTGAGCTGCACTGAGAGGAGCATCCACACCACACTATGAAAGCAGCAAGATGGTATTGTTGAAGTCCAGAAATAAGCAAAAGGACACTGTGACTTATGTTACCTACTTACCATCAACGAGTCCAGGGTACCTAAGAATTTAATAACAAAGTTAAATAAGTGAAATGACGAATGCGTGTCAGTAATGACCACAAACAGAACATCATAGCAGGAATGCATACCTTTATCAATTACACAATCAAACGACTCGTCAGGAAACATACTCATATCTCTAACATCCATGCGCAGGTCTGCAGGTCATAAGGGTATCAATGGAAGGTCGATTGCAGCTCCGAACAAAGGGAAATGATAAACAGTCAAAGGATACATTGCAGCTGCGGAACATTCAAGTATTTCTTTCTCATCATCTCAATCACAACCAAAGAGATGTCAATGTTCACTATCTCCGCATAGCCATCGTTGACCATATCCTCCGACATGACTACAGACAGCAGAGTCAAAGAAAGGGAATTGGATTAGTCGACAGAGAATGTGATTAAGGAAAAGAAGAAACACCTACAAAGATTATGAACGCATGGAGGTTTGCCTGGCAAAAACAAAAACAAACTTGGTGTACTGCAGAACTAGCCTGATTGGAGTTGATTGAGACAATCAATTATACTTATACAGTTCTGTTATTTTTTTCCACAACAGAGGAAAATAAATCATACAGCCAAGTACTGGTTCCAGAGATGTGAAAAACAGAGGAACACTACTGCTGCTTGTAGACGAGTACAACATCAATAACAAGAACATGCCATTTCAGTACCGCTTCACAAGTGGCCTAGCCGTAGTCCGTAGAGCAACCCCCACAGCAGCAGCCAGCAGGATTCCATTCAGAGTAAACAACAGATGAAGCACTATGCCAACACGTGACTGACGAAGAGAATGACTCGGCACAAAAGAAGCGGCGCGACAGCGCGAGAAAGACCCTGTCCCGTTGCCATGATGATACGTAACTAAGCAAAGATACAGAAAGAAGCGCAACCAAATGAGCACGGACGGATGGACACTTTTGCAGAAACTATTGCGTGGCTAAACCCAAACAGCGGCTTGGCTTCTGTTCTATTCCATCAGTGTCGGTGCAAATGCATCCGCTCCCAATCCCAGCCACTCTACTTACTATTATGAGCAAAAGAAGGAGGAGAAATTGACCTGAGCTTTCTACTTTGGGAACACCGAGGAATTAGAAGAAAGCGAAGCAACGCCGCAACCCGCAACAACGGTAACTCCCGCCGCCACTAGCTCGTCCGCTATTACCGGCCGCCACTACGATGGGTAGACTTACTAGAAGAAGGGAAGGGAGCAGGTTGCGTACGCGCGGAGCCGCAGCCGACCATGAGGATCCGGGACGCCGGCGGCGCGAAGCGGCGGACGAAGGGGCGGAGCGCGTCGTAGCGCTGGTACCAGTCGTACGGCGCGCCGCCGTCCTCCACGTACCGCGCGTCCCAGTACTCCGCCTCGCCGTAGCCCAGCGACCTCCCATCGCAGCCGTCAGCTCCCACGTCCGGCGCCCCGTCCGGCGGCGGCGGCGGCGACGACGACATCGCGGGGCAAGGGGAGCGGGCTGCGAGCGGAGCGGAGCGGATGGGGGAGGAACAGAGGAGGGCGAGGAGGGGAGGTAGTAGTTGGGTTTGGGTGAGGAGGCTGGAGGGGGTGGGAGGAGCATCGACATCGGTGCGGTGCTCCGCCCGGAGCTTGGGACCAGCCGCCACCACCCACACGTCGCCGTCGCCGCCTGCCCAGTTGACGTCTCTTTTTTTTTTAAAAAAAAAAATCAATCAATTCTTAATTTTCTCTATTAGAAAAGTCCTTTTAGGTTATTTTATATTTAATTGAGATCGTTTTGTGATTGATTCTGTGGCTGTGCTGTCTCCCCAGTCTCTTCCACGTCTTCGGCTCGGTTTCACTTTCACATTATTATTTTTATTTTATTTTCGAAACCACTTGAACATGTTATTCCATTACTGTCAGTGTCAAATGTTGGCACGTGGGTCGAATGGACTTGCGCAGCTCACTCAAGTGGCAATCGTTACTAATGGGTACCGAGAATCCTGTGGACTCTAACAAATTGTACTCCAAGAATCTTGGGATCCAACAAATTGTACTCGAAATATATTACTAATGTGTGTGTTACTTCGAGTCTGATGATAGAACTACCACTTGTGCACGTCTGGTAGAAGCTGCATCAGCAAAGCGAACGGCGCCGGTTACGCCTTCCAACTTCCACCTGGTGGACATTGGAACGGCGCCGCAAAGATCTCTGGGGCCTTGGGTTTCTTCATCATCACAACTCACAAGCCTGCCCCAGGCCCAGCGCACCACCCGTTCAGCATCAGCCCAACCAGCACTGCCCACTGGTCCTCCCTTCTCGGCTTCTCCTATCCTCAATCCTCTTCCTGTGCTTGCCGGACGCTGGACCACGCTCACGGAGTCACTGGTCGCTGCACGGCTGCACGTGCTCTGACTTCTTTTTTTCGCGTCCAGTCTTCACCCGCTTTTCGTTAAGAGGGAAAAACAAAGTTTTACATAAACAGGACTCTCAATTTATCTCAGCGAGGTGCCTCGGTCAATCGAGAGAACAAACGAAACGGCCTAGACTGCAATTGCTCAACTTCCAAGCTACTATGCAGCCTGTGAGAGCTGCTAAAGCCTGTAACCAACTAGCCATGGCCCATTTGCTGCAGATCAGACACCACGTTTCACTTGGAGCCAAATGAAAGCCTGTTTTGTTTCAGTTCAGACTCATAAACTGAATGCATTCAGTAAAGGTTGTAATGTAAAGGCAGAGGTTTTTCTTTCATGCAACCATCTATGTTAAGAGGGAGGCTAGGCAGTTAGAAGAAATAATTCACGGGTGGCGAGTAGTTCAGAGTAATCTGAAAGCCTCCTTGAGTATTTGTGTTGCTCCTGGCGCGAACTGTCTCTTGCATTGTGTTGCTTCCCTTCTTATTAGTTCAAGCCGGCAACGGATCTTGAGTCATGCATTCTGCAATTTACGAGCAGACCTTTCAACACCAACTGTGAGCTACAGTTCTTTTGCCATTCCCATTTCAATGGCTTCACTAACAAGTAACAAGACGATCAATTTTTTTTTTTACCGAAGTCAGTGAGGAAAATCCCAACCTATTTTTTTAGTTTTTTTAATAACGCGGATTTGATTAAATTCGCTCAGATAGGGAGCAAGACGACTAATTTCACTCGAGCAAGTAGAAAGTAACACCATGCTCTCCTGACTTCTGCAGTTAGAAATGGCATTGCTTTACCAGTGTGATCATTCAGTGTGAGGTCGTCAGCGGCTCAGCGAACGTTTCATGAAGCAAGTCCTTGATATGATATCTATGCTGAATTGACTAAGAAACCGAGGCCAAGGGTGGTGTCTGTGTCTCCATGGTGTGGATCAGACACCAGCCCTCACCGCTGCTCTCGAGTTGACCTTTTAATTTCCAAGATCGAGTAAATCGTCATCCGTTGTAAAGTTCAGCATAGATATCAAGGGCACGCTGACGAGGCTCGGCACTACCTTGAACAACGTCTATATCAGATAGGGAACTTTACAACGTCTGTGCCATAAAATCCAGTATTGAGCACCATCAGTTTTTTATCCCCTCGAGTACACCAGTACCGTCAGTTACGACACCAAAGCAATAGGCTATCTTTCATAGTTCATATAGGCGTCAGCACTCAGCAGTTCATATAGACACCAAAACAATTGAAAGAAAGAAGTCTTCTAATCCATTCAAACAAGAGAGTTTTTTTTTTTTAAGTTTCCTCAGTCCCTCCGAAATCAAACCATAGTGTACATGACCTGAGCCTTGGAAAGGGCATGTCAGGTGGCACCCTTGCTCACTGACATGTGGGTCCAGGGGGCACATGGCAGCTGAACCAAAGTGACTAGTACTTATCTCTTTTGTTTTAACTGAAACTAGTGGCTATGATCATGCAGCAATCATATCAGTTGGGAGATCAATAATTGCACACAAAAATTTTCTAGTTCCTTCCATAGCTACAAGGAACCTGATCTGGTTATCTTACAATGTTAAAAGAGTTACAGGTTCGGCATTGCACTCTCCTCAGTCCTCAGGGTCGCCCTTGTGGAGAATATGCAGGATGTACAGAGAAGCTGACGACAAGAAGATGCAAACCGAGTAGCTAAGGAGGTCCAGCCCCGTGGCTATTGTCACCATCTTGCTCCTCTCGAACATCTTCACAAGCAGAATCATCACAATGACGTGCCCCACTTTTGTCTTGAGCTCGTCAAGGGAGCTGATCATCATCCACTTCGGGCGTTCCTGCATGAACAAAAGATTTATCGTATTGCTAAAGGATTTTTTTTTTCATACATGTGCCTTATTACTGTTTATCAAGTTTGAAGAAACAGTAGAAATGAGGAGTGCAGTTCTCAAACCAGGATAGGGAATCCTATGTGTTAATGTGCAGTTGCTATGTTTTATTTCACTAGCTAGACATCTGAATGTTTACCTAGTAGTGGAGTTGGTTTGAATTCAAAAGTAGACTGAAGAACATGCAGAATAAGCAATGGGAAGGCATTCGAGGTATGGTCCTGCATGTGTGTGTCCAACAAAAGCCTATAGGATACTGATAAATGATACCATTCCCTCAAAAAAAATGATACCAGGCTATCAGCAAAATTTATGAAAATGTTTGGGACTATAAGTAGTCTGAAATTTTCAGTAGTATTGAGTAGTATAAACGAGTAATTCACTTGACAGCAATCAGTGTACGAACTGTTGCAAGAAATGAGCGATTGGCTTAAAAATGGTTGGATCTGAATTTTCATAAGAAGCAGCGACATTGAGACATGATACATGATTGCGAGTCTAATGCAAGCAAACATAAGAGTGCTGAATATGGCTTGATATATACTTCAAAAGTTATCAATAGAACTTCTAAAATGTCTGAGATTTCAAATTCAACAATTACCTTCAAAGCAAACATCCCGAACAGCGATGATCCACTCAGGGCACGGTCGGATTCAGAAGGAACCTCTTGGGAAGCGTTGCTGATGAAGAGACCGTAAAGCCCCATCCCAAATATCAACATGACTGTTCCAGCAAGATACACATCTGCAGAAGATTGAGCACGAGTGTACCGCAAAGCAACAGTTTAGCGAGGTGGCACTGACAGATATTATTATCGTAGCGAATAACACTATTGATGATGCTAATTGGCTGAACAAATTAGCTAAAAGAATATCTCACCGATGGCCTCGACGACTTTGAGGACCATCTGCCCCGAATGCATCCCCTTAACACAGCTCGACCAATAAACCTGGTATGCCTCTTTGATAAAGACACAGCCCTGATCACGAGTAAACGTCAGATAACCAGATCCATGAACCTTGGTGTGAAGTGACAGTAGAAAAGCATTGGCGCCTGACAATGCATCATTGCTTGTGTGTCTCACATTGAAAATTTGAACAGATGCAAAAGTGGTGCTAAAACTTGTGGCAACTAGTCATGCCAGTTTGCAATCCATCGCTCACGGCCACGTAAAATATTTTCAGATTCCAGCCAGAATAACACTCGCTATTAGCCTATTAGGAGAGAATGCCAATTTGGATTTGCTATCTTACATGACTGCGGGCATCGTCCAGGATCAAGTACTGTGTTTTAGATTAGAACCGGAGCAGCCATGGATGGGACGAAATCCAAGATCGCTTACATTGAGGAAGCACAGGATGGAGCCGGCGAGTGACCCGGCGACGGCGAAGAGTGCCAGGAACCGGAAATCGAAGATCACCTGCGACGAGCACAGCAGAGCAGCGTCAGATCGGCAGAGGACCCTGGAGGCGAGCGGAAAGCGATGGAGCAGAGAGATGGTGAACAAGCGTACGTACCCTCTCGACGGTGGTCTCGATGGCGGCGGACTTATTGGCGGTGGCGGGAGCGGGGGCGGGAGCAGGAGCAGGAGCATGAGCCACGGCGGCGTTGCCGTTGGGCCCGCCCACGACCACGTAGCTGCGGTCGTCCTGGGACGACGACGCGGACGCCACCTCGCCGGACGGCGCGGCGGAGGAGGCCGCCGATGAGGCGACGGCCACGAGCCGCCGCCGCCTCCGCGGGAGCGGCGGGAGCAACCGGGACCCCGCCGGGGCCGCGTGGACGGCTGGCGCGGCGCAGCAGCGCAGCACCATGAGCGCCATCGATCGGGTGTTGCCGCGGCGCGCACGAGATGCTGGGCGGTTGCCGCGGCGTGCGTGCGGCGCCGGTGCGATGCTCCGGCCTCCGGTGGGCTGGGTCGCTGGGACTTCGGAGTGGACGAGCGAGCGACGATCTGAAGGAGAGGTGGGCAGAAGAGGTGGGGTGCGGAAGATGTACCTGGCTCGCGCGTCGTCGCTGTCGGGTGTGTGCCCACTCAGCCACTCGGCAGTCCGGCACCGGCAGTCCCCCGCTCCCACCGCTGGTTTTGTTGGTTCCAGTTGCAGCGTGTGGCGTGGAGCACGAGCACCGGTGCCGCGAAGCACGACACGACGGCCAGACGGTGTACTGGAGCTGGAGGAGCTAGCTGAAGAGGCAGGAGTCTGGACGAACGAAAGCGAGATGATCAGATGAGACGCGACGACGACGTCGAGACGACATCGCGGTACGACGTTCGGGCCAGCACATGCAGGCGCCTCCAGAGGGCAGACCGGCAGCCAGAGCTCGCCGTGGACGGTCCAGAACGCGCGCCCCGCGCGCGCACGGCGTGTGTGGGTCTGCTGTGGCCGTGTGGGCACCCATCAGTGTCCAAACTCATCATCGCGCGTACAAGAGTGGAGGGACGTAATTTTTCTTTCGATAAACATGTGTCGCAAATCAACAGTGGATAGAGCCTTTGCTTCAGTGCCAGGTCGTCCAACCTGAGTGCGTGTGTGGGGAAAAAATTACGTGGTCTGCACAGAGCAGCGGACGTCCAACGAAACGGCCGTGTGGCAAGAGATTTTATGAGCCAACGCACGGTACGGCACAGTGCTCATCAGCTTAACAGGTCCATTAGTCAGAATTCACATGGAGTGATGGCGCAGGAGATTCAATTTGGCTCACCGGAAACATCTGTCGGTGTTTAAAATGTCTCCTCTCCCTTTGTTATTGAAGTGCATTCTAACTATATTAAATCTTTTATATGTCGATAGAAGTAATTTTAGTTATATCGTGAAATCATTTTTTTTACTTCTATGGAAATATGCATGAAAATTTTGTCAAGTGCACAGCAAACAGCATGACTCTTAATTTTTGAGACAGGATTATAGGCATATCCCTTCATTTCAAGAATGATAACTAACATATCAGTAACATTGAATTTCAGAACCTGACTGAGATCCTGGATATACCGCAGTTCACAACATAGACTGATGTTTTTGTGGGTGATAACTGATAACTGAATTCTGAATACTACAACCAGAATGTTACCGGAGAAAAGTGAAGCGCAGCTCTCCCTTATTATTGTATTTGAGGCCAAACATAGTCAGATGGAGCACACAGCAAGGTACTTAGCTTTGGCTCCCTCACACATCGCACTACGGATGAGGCAAAATTTGCTTCTTCCCATGTAGGTGAGAGATGACCTCAAGTGTTTCTCAGTTTTCCTGCAAAACAATTTGTCCTCCAACAGTTGCCAATCCAATTCCACTGTGCCGAGCTCTGTTGGAGTTTCGCTGCCACTGAGCTCTATTGGAGTTTCGCTGCCGTTGTCAGAGGGAAGTTGGCAGCAACAAATATACCCATCCCAGCGAAGACCAACCCATGCATCTAGCTCGCTGTCAAAGTAACCTTCATCTCTGAAAGGTAGAGCCCAGGAATGCCTCCTCGACACAGAATACTTAGGTCTTGTTTAGATACCAAAGTTGCACCAATTTTGTATAGTAAATTCTGTTAAACACTGTAGTAATTTTATTTTTATTTAGTAATAATTGTCTAAATATTAATTAATTAGGTTTAAAATGTTCGTCTCGCTAAGTATAATAAAACTGTATAATTAATTTTTTATTTCATTTATATTTAGTATTCCATACATGTGCCGGCATTTTGATATGACGAGGAATCTTCTTTTTGTATAGTGAAATTTAGGGGCGAAATCTAGAATTTAAACAAGGCCTTAGTGTTGAAGGAGTAAGTGTGGAGACCTGGACGATCTCTGTAGCCTGTGGTCATGTAGATGGTGTGTCCATCTGAGTGCACAGCATATGATGTAATTCTCTCGCAGGCGCTGAACGGTGACCGCAATGCCGGGAGACTCCTCCAGAACCAGCCCAACTCAGCTGGACCCCGTGCGCCAGCGCATGACATCACATCAAAGGAGTGTTGCTCGTCATCATCAGAGTGTGTTTCTTTACAAGCTGGAAGTGAAAATGCGTAGAACATCCCATGGGCGGCCATAACGGTGTCCAAGCCACATTGCAGATGAGCAGGAATGGCAGGGCCAAGTGCCAGTGCTGCGGTCTCGGTGTCATAGATGAGGGCAGCGGTCTTTCCATAACGTGCATCAGTAACAATGAAGATCTTGTTTGCCATGGCGGCGAACAACATGTCCACTTCCCTTGGTGACTCTAACCGTACTAGAGGAGGCTCGAGGCAACCCTGGAGGAGTCCTGGTTGTCATCAGAGTCGGAGTCAAAACTGGCAAGGTCAATCTTGTGGATGATGTATCCTTTTCCCAGTCATCCAAGACTAGATAGAGGTGCTTCCACCGTCTCTGTGGCCGTGACCTTTTGCAGGCCAAATCTCCATTGCGGCGCTCGTTCTGGTAGCTCTCCACCCGGCGCTTCGACATCTCTTTCTTCCAGATAGTAGTGCGGCGGTAGAACTAAAATTCCTGTTTTGGTTGCTGCTAGGGCACCTACAAACAAGGGTTTGCAGCAGCGGGCTGATGCCTCACCTCCCTTCGTGTATCTGGAATTCTGGATCTATCTACGGATGCAAAACGAGTCTTTTTAGAATAATATATACAGCGCAGAAAGCAGCATCTGGCTGAAGTTGCAATCGAATCGAAGAGAAATCGGACTCCGAAACTGAATCTGGAACCACGAGTCTGTTGTGTACCTGGCGCTAGCGGGCAGCTGTCTCGGACAGTCGGACGGCAACCGGTGGGGTAGAGTGTCCGTCCAAAACCGAGACCTAAGGTTGAAACCCGAACTGAAACCGAAACCCATTCGGATGAAAATCCATCGTCAAAATCAAACCTGCGGATACCCAAAACTCACGGATATGTATACACATATTCACATGTATAAATAAGAGGCAATAAATAATAAATATTTTTATGAGTCAACTTTGAATAAATTTAATAATTTAATTAAACAAATTATTATTAATATATTATAAAATATGAGTTTTAATTTCAAATGATTTATTTCGGATATCCATAGGTGGAAAATCAAACCCGAAAGCAAACCCAAACCCGTGGGTGAAAAGTCATCACCAAACCCGAACCCGTAGGACCCGAAACCCGCGGATACCTGCCCCGAACCCGCGGATTCGATTTGAAATTAAAACTCATGTTTTATAATATGTTAATAATAACTTATTTAATTAAATTATTAAATTTATTCAAGTTGACTCATGAAAATATTTATTATTTGTTGCCTCTTATTTATATATGTGAATATGTGTATACATATCCGTGGGTTTTATGTATCCATTCGGGTTTCGGGTACCTGTTCGGGTTTCGGGTATCCGCAAGTTTGGTTTTGGTGATGGATTTCCACCCGAATCGGTTTCGGTTTTGAGTTCGGATTTCAACTACGGGTTTCGGTTTTGGATGTACGGAGACTCTACCCGATCCGAACCCAACCCATTGCCATTCTTCGTGGACAGGACAACGTAGATCTCGGCAGGGCGGCTGGATTGAACTGATGCCACCTCTTCACCAATCTATTCCAGGACTTCTCCAATCTCTACCTGAAGGCTTCTCTGTTTACTTTTGGCCCTCCTTTCGCCGAAACTCGAGAGGATTTAAGATTTCCATCCGAAGGCAAATTTGGAAGACCAGAGGACTCCTCGCACGACACGTGTCAGTTCTGCAACGGGTGCTGGTCTTCCGTATAATCAGACCCACTCCTGGGCCTTGGAAACGGACGTTGGGCTTTTGTTGCCGGCCTGCCTTTCCTCTTGCGCTTGATGACAGCTGATGATTGTAGCTCAAAAAAAAAAAACACTAACATTGGAGTCTTTTTGTAGCTCAACAAAGTAAGCTTGTATTATCTGATGATTGAACATGTAAACTGAGATCTAATAACACTAGATTATACTCATACTCAGCTGGAAGAAGGGAAGACAAAATGTTATCTGCAACATTGTTTTGTTTTCTCTATCCAACCTGACGCATTAAAAAAATTAGTGAAATCCTAGATCAGACCAATTCCATAAGAAATGGATCTCCTGAAGACATAGCCCTGATTAGTTTTACAAAGTCCATCTCATTCTGAACCTTCACAGGGTACACTGCATGTGCTTCAGCAGTATAAATTGTTGAGAGTGTGGTATTTGATGGTAGATCTGCCCTATAGACAAGTTTTGTCAAAGCTTTGGATTCAAAGTTGCTCGGTGAATCCATTGCAAGGAATAACATAGGGACTGCAAAACTGTGATGAATGTCTAAGCTTCCAATAGCTTTAACAAGATTTGAGTAGTCACCGATGTACTGTTGAGGTATGTAAAATATCTCACTGCTGCAACGAATTAGATGATTTTCACCTACATTTGTCCTGTAATTGGCTTCATACTGAGATGGAAAATTGCTGACTGCCCTTTTAATCATATCCGCTTGGTTCACGATCCACTCAATGTTGTTACCATGTAGAGGCACGTCCAACCAAGATTCCTTCACCTGGGGAGAGATTAAATTTATCTCATCAAAAACTTCAGAAGTTCCGTATTTCACAAATATATGTTCTAGAAATCATGATGTGGATATGAACCTGGTTGGTTATCCAGAGCTTAGCCTTATCAGCATTCAAGAGGTTCCAGTAATTGAAGATCATATGATCTTGAAGGAACAGAAATCCTTGAGCGCCTCCAAACCGAGGAAACACCTTCGGCAAGTACCTGCAACAAAAATTACCAGTACACACTTAAAGAGTAGCATAGTTTTGATATGAAGGAAAAGAAGCTTTACTGGATGCAGCAAACAGTAAGATTTCGGGGTTTATTTAGTGTTGCGAGAATTTTATCGACCAAGTAAGAAATGAAGTTATTTTACTCACTTGTAGGCTTGTGCCAAGTTGCTGAATTCCACAGCAAGATCAGAATTGCTTTGCTCTGAAAGAATAACAACTGCTAGAAATATCCGACCGTAAAGCAGCCTCCACTCTAGTGCAGTTCGGTCCACAAGTTCAGTGCTATGTACTATGAGCACGGTATCACCAAAATGCTTCCTCCATTTAATTAGATTGCTAATCTCAGTGCTTACTTCCCCAATCTCTTCAACCCCAAGATGCACTGAAGGCAGCTTCTTTGGTGCAAACTCCTTCTTGTCCCCATGTCCAATGGTTGCCCTAGGCCGGTCAATCTCCAATGACATCAACCGTGGCTGCCGGTACCCGATGGCGACAAGATCTTGCAGCCAGGCAGTCATGAAATGCAAATCCTTTTCACCCCAGAATCCCTCCTCTGTCATCGCATAGCTTAGATCAAGAATCCGCTCAAATAGTGTCTGCTTACTGGATCGCCACTCCATTAGGAACTTTATAAGCTTCCCTGCATTGACATGGAGATCCTTCTCGTCATCAATTGGGTGAGCACGCACATTATCTATGCGGTGCACAGTTGATGGGTAGACAACTAGGTACCCTCCAATCTCCCATAGTATCCTCTGTGCCCAGTATCCGCGTATGACATCCGATGCCATTGGACTGACTGACACCGGCAATGCAAGCCCCCAGAACGCCTGCGAGTGGAACAATGTGTTAACAGAGTTGACTGGCGTCATCATGCCCTGTGGCAGCGCCACCTTGGGAGCATCCGCATCAAACTGGAAATCAAATGCTTCCATCTCCAACGACTTCCGAGTGAAGTAGAACACTGAGTCAACATCCGGAAGGCCATTACACATCCCTTGCTGCATGAATTGGCCACCACTGAATATCTCAGTGTAGAACTCCTGAGCATCCAGCTGCCCAGCCTTCTCCAATGGCAGCCCTCGCGGCCAGACTGACGGCTGCCCAAAGTGCACGAACGGGTTCACGACCGTCCGGTTAGGATCGGCGTGGCTATACTGCAGAAGCACGACGCCTCCCTGGCGCTGGTCCAGATCGACATCAAAGTGCCTGCTGAGGTTCCCACCCAGGACGGCGTTGCGCGCGTCGGCGTCATAGATGACCCGCGCCCCGCGCTGCACGGCGAAGAGGTACGCCGCGGCCTTGCGCGCCGGGCCCCGGGCCGGAAGGAAAGCGACGGAGCGGAATCCGAGACGGGCCTGGTCGGCGAGCGTGAGCAGCACGGCGCCTGGGTGGGACCAGTCCGCGGGGGTCGCCTCGTCCGCGACGGCAAGGAGCTGCCACCCGGGGGCCGCGCGCAGCGGGCGGTGCCGCGGGGCGTGCGGCGACGCGGTGAAGACGATCCAGCGAGAGCCGCGGAGGTCCGGGTGCGGCGAAGTGGGGAGCGCGGGGAGCGGGGGTACCTTGGACCAGAGCACGGACGGGTACGGGAGGCGGCGGGGCGCGCGGTAGGAGGCGGGGCAAAGCGCGGACGGGGAGGCGCCGCCGTAGAGGAGGAGCAGCAGGAACGGCGTTGTGGCGAGCGCCCCGAGGAGGACGTAGACGACGCGCCTAGATGCGGGTGCGGAGGTAGTGGGCAAGGCACGTGGTGGCATTTGGGCGTTGGGGGAGGGAAACAGGTTGACTCCGGGTCAAGCGCGAACGTCGCGGCGCATCGCTGGTGGCCGCCGCCGGTGAGATTGTTCGGCGTTTCGGCCGGCGAGGGTACCGGAAGGCCGGACGGCGTGGATGGACTGCGTGGTTGGGGGTTCACTGGGTCTTTTTTTTCGTTTTTTTTTTTGAGAGAATCATTCACTGGGTGAGTACGCTAACGGAAGTTGGACTTGGACTGAACTGCAGGCCTCTTTCCTGGGAAGTTTTCAGAATTTTTTTTATTAATAAATTTATTTTTTTTAAAAATTACAAAATTAGTCTCCATTTTTAAAAAATTGCAGGAATAGGCCACCAGTCGCCCATTGGAAGGGCGAAGAGGGCCATGTCGCCCGACCAGTGGGCGACTTGGCCGTGCACTGGCATGGGTGGGCCCCACGTCGCCCGGACGATGGGCGACGTGGCGCATGTCGCCCGGCCAGTGGGCGACGTGGCCCATGTCGCCCGGCCAGTGGGCGACTTGGCCCATGTCGCCCGGCCACGGGGCGACGTGGCGCCGCTATATATAACGCGGCCGGCCGCGGCCGGCCGCTGCCGGCTGGGAGAAGAGAACAGGAGAGGAGAGGAGAGGAGAGGAGAAGAGAAGAGAAGAGAAGAGAAGAGGAAGAGGAAGAGGAAGAGAAAGGAACAGGAAGAGAAGAGAAGAGAAGAGAAGAGAAGAAGAGGAAGAGGAAGAGGAAGAGGAGAAGAGGAAAATTTTCGGTAAGTAAAAAAATAATTTTATATATAATTATTTAATGTGTGTTATATTAATTGTTAGATAATATAATTAGCAGTTAAGCGATTAATATTATATTTCGGTAGTATTATTTATATTCTTATTTTATATATATTGTTAAATTAAATAGTTATAGTTGAAATAATATTAGTAATATATTACTAAAAAGGTATTTTAGCTGAAATTTTTAGATTACACAGATGTCGGAGAAGTTAGGATTTCAAATTTATTATGGAGAAGGAGAAATTATTCAAGGTGTACACGGGGTTGATCTGTCAGGATTTGCCTCAGTAACTAGATGGGTGTCTAGGGCAAATGAGAGAACAATTAGTGGTGTGCAGAATTGGTTGATGCGAATATTTGGGCTTGACAGCAACCAACATGACGTTAAGGTCATGGGTATCGTTAGTCGTGCTCGGGAGGGCACTTTTTGGGAGTTAGTACCGCTTAATGCAACATCAACATGGAGAAAATACGTCAACAAAGCTGTAGAACGTGGGTGGCCTCTAGTCCTTCTTGTTCAGACATATACGAAGGAGGTTCATGAGGTACACGGTGTAGAAGAAGAAGGAGGTCCGAGCCATGACAATGACAATGATAATGAGGAAGATAATGAAGAGGGTGATCATCACCTGTCATCTATGGTACCGACGGGTGAAGCGGACGAAGGAGAGCGCATAGAACATATAGTTGAAGAGATGGCGATGGAAGATATGGAGAATGAGAATATATCTGAAACTAAGTCATCTGAAGATGAGAATGAAATTCCTGTCCCACTGGAGTGGAAGAGTAACAGTTCGAAGAATTTGATGATCAACGAAGGAAATTCTGTGCCGTGGGAATATCATGAGAATGAACTAGTAGAGGAAGGTATGTACAAAGGCAAAGATGAAGTGATGAGTGCCGTGAAGTACTGGTCTCTGTCAATGAAGCGGTCTTTTGTAGTTGTGAAGTCCAACAAGAAAGTATATGATGTTAAATGTGTGTTTTCGGACTGTCCATTTAGGGTACATGCTTATGAGCAAAAATGGAGTACAATTTAGAAGTGCTCTATAGTAACAGAACATACATGTGAGTTACAAGAATTAGAGAAGTCCAATACTGCTCTTACATCGAGCTTCATTGCAGAGTACATGTATAATCGAATTGTTGATAATTTAAGGTATGAGCCGAAATCTATAGTGACTACTATAGAGGAAGATTTTAAATACACCATCAGCTATTCGAAGGCGTGGCGAGCGAAACAGAAGGTCATTGAGAAGAGATTCGGTTCATACGAAGCATCTTATGAGAACCTACCAAGATTGTTAGAAACCATCAGACAAAGAAATATTGGTACATATTATGATATCATGAATGTGTCTGATCCAAAAGAGGCCGGAAAGTTAATACTTCGTCGAGCCTTTTTTGCACTAGGTCAATGTATAATGGCATTTCGTCATTGCAGACCTGTTTTATGCATGGATGGTACATTTCTAACAGGAAAGTATAAAGGTCAGATTCTAACTGCTATTGGTGTTGATGGGAATAATCAAGTACTACCAGTTGCTTTTGCTTTTGTGGAAAGTGAGAACACAGATAGTTGGTATTGGTTTCTAGAGCGTGTGAAGTTAGCAGTGGTGCAAGGGCGACCTAATGTTTGTGTCATACATGACCGACATGCCGGTTTGTTGAAGGCGATAACGGATATGCAATATGGTTCAGTGGAGCGTGATCTTCCTCCTCGATGGTCGGACATACAATCAAGATGGTGCATGAGGCACTTGGGTGCAAATTTTTTCAGCCATTTCAAAAATAAACACCTTATGAATATGTTTAAGAGGTTGTGCAATCAGAACCAACAAAGAAAATTCAATGCAATGTGGAAACGTCTTGATGAATTAACAACAAAGCAAACAGAAGAGTTAGCGACTCGTACGAATCAAGACCCGAATGATATGTCTGTTCCTCTTTCAGGCCTTCCAACGGATGCCTTGAGGAACGTGGTTCGGAGGTCGGGGTCATCAATCAGGTGCTTCTCAGATTGGATTGAGTATGAGCCAAAGGAGAAGTGGTCATTATTATATGACACAGATGGGGCGAGGTTTGGAATAATGACAACAAATTTGGCGGAGGTGTACAATTAGGTCATTCGAGGCATGAGAGGATTACCTCTTGTAGCAATCGTAGAGGGTATTTTGCATGGAACATGCAAGTACTTCCGTGAAAGATATATGGTTGCTTTTAATGCGATGTCAGATAATACATTGATTTTTTCAACATTCATGACAAATTACATGAAAAAAAAGGTGGAGAAGGCAAGCTTGCATCGTGCACGTCCTATGGGCACAGCAGAGAATCGCTTTGAAGTTCTGTGTAGGGATCGGGGCCGTCGTGGTGGCAATCGAGAGAGAATTGCACAAGAGTGTGTTATTCGTTATAACTCATGCAGCTGTTCGTGCATGAAACCGAAACTTCTACACAGGCCGTGCTCACATGTTATAGCAGCTTGTTCACTTACTAATTTGTCCCCGAAGCCGTATGTCTCACATTATTTTACGAAGGAGGTAGTCATGACAACCTGGAATGCAGAGATTTATGGTTTCGCAATATTTGGTAGTTTTACAAACAATCCTGGAAGTAACTACCTGCGGGGGCCCGATAAGGACAAATTAAGACAGAAGCCTGGTCGTCGTAAGACACGGCGCATTAGAAATGATATGGATGACTCAGAAGTGGGAAGACTGGAGCATCGGTGCACCAAGTGCAATGGCACAGGACATACTTACAAAAAGTGCACGCGTGCAACCACCACAGAGGGAGCTGCAGAAGCAGGACCTTCAGGGAATCCGCAAGACGGCCGGCGCCCTCGTGCACGTCGTGGATTTCAGAATCAAGGCGAAAATGCTCTTTAAAAATAATAGTATGTCTGCTTTTTTTGATTTTTTTGTTTCATAGTATTAATTATATTTATGCATTATTTTTTTACATTATTAAGATATTTTAGGTATGGCGATGGATGAGGGACACTTGGAGTTGTTGGACGCACAGTTGGACCAGCGCCACCGGTCCTACTTGAGTGCTGTGACAGGTGCTGAGCTACCTGTTCTACGGCCTAGGGTACCTCAGGAGTTGTGGCGGCTCGACGAGCGATGGATACCGAGGTATGCATGATAACACGTTCACTTATTTGTTTTACTTATACAGACGATTTGGTAATATATATTTATATATAAATATTGTATTTGCTACAGGCTACGAGCAGCTGGTCTACTGCCTCTGTGTAGGCTTGTGCAGGCTAGTGCTGTTGAGGCCCCGGCCGATGCGGTGACACGGTTCAACTTTGACCGTTCCTTACTTGCGGCATTGGTGGACCGCTGGAGGCCTGAGACGCACACGTTCTACTTTCCTTGTGGGGAGATGACTCCCACACTCGAGGACGTCTCCTACTTACTTGGTGTCACCACTGCTGGACAGGCCGTCAGCCGTCCAGACGTAGGCCACTTGGCGTGAGGACCTTCTAGTCCGTTTCGAGGGTGTTGTGCGTCGACCAGACGCTCCAGAGTATCAAACTCTTGCTGAAAACCAGCATCACGGGCCTACGAAGACCTGGCTCTTGCAGTTTCAGATAAATAGATAACACTATGATATAGTTCATTAACATCAAATATTCATATGTATGTTAAATGAAATTTGAACTTCTGTTTTCTAATTCAGGCCGAGTATATCCACCCTGCGGCGGATGAGGCCACTGTGTCGAGGCACTTGGAGGCCTATCTGTTGTGGTTGTTTGGTTGGATAATGTTCACATCGTCGCATGGGAACTCTGTCGCGAAGCACTTGATCCACTTCGCGCGCGAGATAGCGGACGCACCGCTCGCGCCGTGCCGCAGTATAGTTGGGCGTCCGCTATCTTGGCAGCCACGTACCGAGGTCTTTGTGATGCGTGCACAAAGACCGACCCGTCAGCTATCCTCTCTGGTTGTCCACTATTACTTCAACTCTGGTCGTACGAGCGGTTTAGTATTGGACGACCAGTCATGGATTTCTCGACTTACGGAGCAGGGTTGTACGGGGAGACGGAGGAGGACGGCCCTACGATGGGTTCGTTGTGGGTCCGGCGGCGGGTAAGTCTTCTATATCGCGGTTGAACCTGTTTCTATTTATTTTTGAATAAATTGCACCTTACTATTATTTTCTATACAGCCTACTTGGGCAAACATTCAGGTTCACAGAGCCTATCCTGAGTACATGGCGGCGTTCGACCGGATTAGGCCAGACGACGTCCGCTGGACACCTTACAGCATGGAGGAGATTATCGTACGAGCGCCTAATGGGTTGTCGTCGTTCTGCACGAGGGATCAGGAGTACTGGATGACACGTAAGGCTGTCGTTTTTGACATCTTTGTCGAGGACTACGCTCCTCACAGAGTGATGCGGCAGTTTGGTCGTAACCAGACGTTCCCACTTCCGGTTGCCCATATTGTTCCTCTTTCCGTGCACGGGTAAGTATAAGACAATTAATTCGTTCTGATTGAGTATTTAATATATATAGAAAGATAATTAATATGTTTTGAAATCCATAGTTACGTGCGGAGGGGTCTACCGGCAGGCGTTACTTGGTCCTCCCGTATACAGCCGTGGGTCGACGAGTGGGCCAACGCACTACATGATGTGACCTACGAGTCCAGACCGTTTTCCTTGCAGGCTTACGGGGACTACTTACGTTGGTATATTCCTCGCACACGGATCAGAGTCACGTATACACCAGCGGAGCCACGGACCCACGTCCCCAGGTTGACGGACACGTACCCTGTGCACAGAGATCAGGCGTTGTCGTTGGCGGTACGATCTTTATGAACTTCAACCCACTTCGTTTAATATTTTTCTTATCGTAATTACTTCAATGTTCTCGTTTTGTTAATAGGCCGACATGGGTCTCCGTATCACTGTGGATGGTGGATCGCTCTTGCACCGGTTGAGGGAGGGCATTCAGATGACCAGCCACGAGCTTACCGCTGCGGTCCAGAGGATGTACGACTCTGCTGCAAACATTGTCAAGTTGACGTCGTGCCGGCCCTGCGGGCGACAGCCGGATGTCGTCCCTCGACCTTCACACATGACACACAGGCCTGACGGACCGACGGCGCCACTACCTCCGCGGCCTACGTACCAAACAGGTGAGTAAGTTATATTTTCTTCGTATGTAGTAATGCTAACTTGTTCGTTACTTATAAGTTTCATTATTCAGGTCCACCTACGTACTCTGCCGGTTGGCGTCCGGAGTTCGATATCATTGGATCATCTTCGCAGCCTGCTCACATGCCTACAGGTACGATATAGTGGTGAAATTTAATTATATTATCTAATACTGCTTTATTCGTAACATTACATTCACTCTGCATGGTCAGGTATGCACTTTGACGGTTCGCGGCATCAGTTCGATTTCGGAGGTTCCTCTTCACACGCTGTACCCATGGTTCCAGGTATGACCTACTTTTAAGAGTTCGACACGTTATATATTAGTTTTACCATCAGCGTTATCATAACGTTGGTCTTATATGTTTAGGGACGACCCGTTACGACTACGAGGGATCGGACATCTCTGAGCACGCTGACACTTTTCGTCAGCGATCTCCGACACCCTTCGACCTTGAGAGTTACCTGCAGTAGGAGCCGGCGGACGTACTTGCGTCATCGCAGCTACGTGAAGCACCACCACAGACACAGCCCTCACAGGACGAGTACGCGACACCACCTGCTGCTGGAGGCCGTCCTGCACGTGTTACAGTTCCTCCTTCGCCGCTTACTTACTCAGCCGGCCATGTGCGAGCGGGCCGCAAAGCACCAAAGCCTGGCACGATTAGGGGTGTTGCACCTAAGCGTGGACGATATTAGTTTTGTATGATTTGCCGCCGATGTTGTTTTCTATGATATTGTACTGATACTATTTTAGTTTTTAGAACTTAATTAATGTTTCACTGTTGTATTTTTTCATCTATTAAACTTGGGCGAGCACACGACAATGGCGTTTTCGCACGCCAATTGCATGACTGCGTATTATTTTTGCTATTTCTCTGACTTCGATATTTTTTCTGAAATTTCCGAATACATAAATAATATTTAAAAAAACCGAAATTTTTCCTGAAATTTCTAAATAAATAAATATACCAGGTCGCCCTTTGGCCGGACGACCTGAGTCTGGTCGCCATTTGGACGGGCGACCTGGGCCTGGTCGCCCTTTGGCCGGGCGAACTTGGCCTGGTCGCCCTTCCAACGGGCGACTGGTCGCCTAATCCTGTAATTTTTTGAAAACGTAGACTAATTTTGTAATTTTTTTAAAAAATAAATTTATTAATAAAAAAATTCAAGTTTTCACTGCCATGGGCCGGATTCGAATCTTGATTCGGCCCATCAATTTAGCAGGCAAAATACCGCCGCACTCCTCCTGCCTTCCTCACACGCTCGAAATTTCAAAATGGCGCTGCTCCCCTGTCAGCCTCACACGGCCACGGCACCGAAACTTTTCCAAAATTCCCCACAAAATCCCAGCCCCGGCAACGCTGCCTCCGCCACCTCCGGGCGACTGCTCCTCCTCCTCCTCCTCTGCCGGAGAGCGCGGCGGGCGGCATGGGAGCGGAGCATCCCACCTTAGAAGACGTCTCCGGGGCCCGCGCCCTCCTCTTCCTCGCCGACTCGACACCCCCGCCGACCCCGCCTTCGCCTCCTCCCGCTCTCAGGTACTTCCCTCGCCTGCCTCGGCGTCATCTGCTCATCGCACCACCGAATTGCAATTCATCACCGCAATTTAACCGAGCCTCCGTTGTGTCTCGCTCTCCTCATTGCAGCGACGAGGTCTCCTGCTACTCGCGCTCCTCGTCCTCCTGCTCCGGCGTGTCGGCGAGGTCGTGCGTCTCCGACTCGGCGCAGCGCGGCCGCCCCGTCGACCCTCTCCGCGTGCTCTCCGTCGTCGCCTCCCTCCGCCGCGTCGACCCTAAGGTGTGCAATCCGGTTGCTCGACTAATGGTCTGCACGCGGTTGCGAACAGCCTCCTCTGCAGTTAGTCACTGATGGCTCTGCTCCTTGGCTCCAGGTGCTCGACGAGGCCACAAGCGCGCTGTTCCATTCCGACGCAGAGAAGAAGAGGAAGGGCGTGTGGATCGAGATCGACAGCGGCGACGACGAGGATGACCAGAGCGAGAGGAGCAGCGCCGTGGCCAGCGAGGGGAGCACCGTCACGGCCGCCGCGTCCGCGGGATCCACGGCCACGTCGGGGAGATGCCGCCGGGCTCCGCCTCCGCGGGCGCGTTGTGCTGCAGGTGGGAAGGGGCCAACGAGGGCGGACGTGATCATGCAGTGGCTTTCGAGGCCGCAAGCTGGGCCGGCCACGGAGAGCGACATCCGCGCCGCCGTCGGCGACAACTCCGGCACGAGCAAGGCGATACGCTGGTGAGCTTGACTATGCCTCCAACTCACGTTTGAATCGGTTTGGCAATGGTTGCTTGATTGCTTCCTAAACCTGTTTATCTGCGTGCTTCTGTTCGTGCAAAATTTGCAGGCTGCTGAAGCAGGAGGGCGGCTTGCGGCGTGCAGGCACTGGTGGTGCCCTGGATCCGTATGTTTATATGGTATGTTAAACTCGTGCAGACTACTTGAATTAGGATGGTATACTTGGACTTGCATTTTCAAATCCGCAATGTGTTGTGCACAGCTAAGAGCTTCAAATCAGTGAATTGGAATGTAGAATTCCTAGAACTGTAAATTAGGATTTAGGAACTGCAATGTGTTGTGCAGGGCTAACAACTTCAAATCAGTGAATTGGAATGTAGAATTCCTAGAACTGCAAATTAGGATTTAGGAACTTGCCGGAAGCACGAGGAGTCATTTTAACCATATCTTGCTTTACCTGATGTGCATTACAGTTAATGACTCGCATGATATATCGTGTGTACTAACTTTCTGAATAAATTTTCAGGTCGCAGACTGATCCGGTGAAGTTAACTAAGTTTTGTTTATAGCAATGGAGATGTTTACTGTAAGGCTATGGGAGAGGCCAAGTTATCTTCTGAAGTATATCTAGTAATTCCTACCTGCTGTTGTCTTAATTACCTGGTTTTGCCTTCCTACAGAGAAGTATAGGATAGAAGTTAAGTTGTCAGGTTAGCACGATGAAGATAAGTTCTTGGACAGAAAATGGCGAGATAGAATCTCAAGTATATAGCAATGGAGATACCAGTTGTTGATTTATGCCGAGACGATATATTGTATAATTAAATATATATGGTTTAGATTAATGGAATATCGAATAAAATGAGTTAATTTTTTAGCTTCTTGAATTCAGTGAAGTTTTTGTTCGCCCCTTTCTTTTCTTAGCCATTTATGTTGTTGAACTCGTGTATCATTTGCCTGTGATCCAGTCATTGTGCTTCTACTTGTTCTATTATGGAGGCTCAAGGTTTTCAAAGATACCAATTTATTGCCTTGCGGCAATTAATAAAGCTAGAGATGTCAAGTCTTGAGACTCGATCATCTGCATGGTTTCTTAAGCTAAATCTGACATACTAAGAGGATATGCAGAGTGAACTTTTGTATGACATCTGAAGCCATTTGCCCTCTTGTCTGCAATTCTAGCTCCTCTTCTTGGAGAGCATATGCTTGAACCAGAAAGCTGAATCCTTGGGGTACCTCTTCAGAGTCTTGTAGTCAACGTGGACCAAGCCAAACCGCGAAGTGTATCCAAGCCTCCACTCAAAGTTGTCAAGCAGCGACCACGCAAAGTACCCAATGACTCTGGCACCATCATCTATTGCCTTCTCTGTAATAACGAATTCTTACTGTGTCATGCACACCCTGAGTAATACTGACATTACCAGGTTGGTCCATTCCTGCAAGTGCAAAACATTAATTAGAACCAATCCATACCTTCCCTTAGAAATTTGAATGTTGATTCATGAATACCATTTTCAGCAAGTATTATTGTAGGATTGTCATAGGTTTCCTTGACATAGTTGACAGCCTTGTTGATTCCCCATGGCACAATGTACAGCCAGTAGGAGTTTGCCTGCAGAGCTCAAAAAAGTTTACAGTTACATAATCAGAGACAAACCAACTTTCAGTTCTGCCTGCTTTCGATGTCTGAAGACATGTAGCAGCACACTTACATGAGCGCCAATAGGAATGCTGTTTCGTTCGTCTGCAGAAACATTTGAGGAGCATATGACTGAATGAGCATCTAGTCACAGTTGACAGCAGCACAATAAACTGTAGAATTCAAGAATTTGGTCCAGTCAGAAACTTACAGACAAAACCAACATGCCAATCATCCTGGTAGCTGACTGGCGTCAGGTTCCATGTCCCAGGATCCTTCATGTAGAAAGAAGTGTAGTGGTTGATGCCAACATTGTCTATAGAGCCTTTCACCATCCTGGATTCTTCATCGCTGAACAACGGCAGCCTGTCTTTGACAATCTCTTGCATCGAGTATGGGTACCGTCCATTTATAATTGGGTCAAGGAACCTGTAAGAAGATTGCAGTATCAGTTTGTTCTTGGTAACGAGCTGTTTTAGTTTGTTTCCCTCCATGGTAAGATACAGCTTGCAGCCTAGATGCCTAGTAGACTATAATAATGTCACAGATACAATGCCTCTAATGAGGTCAGCAATGACATGTCTGTATGTTTACCAGCCTAGGTGGAAGTCCCTGGCTCGTTGTGCTGCAGCCTGGTCCGTGTTGCTGTCACTGAAAGGTTCGTACCACACGAAATCTAAGAGAATTCCAATCCTTCCCTTTTGGTAAAGCTGTTCGTTTAATGGAAAACAAATACAGATCATTTCCGGTGGCCTGAACACTAACATTTTAAGTTTTAACTAAACAAAATTTGCACTAAACAATTCACACTTCAGAGTTCTGAGGCTTCAAATGGTTAGCAGGTTTGCATCACACCTGATATTTTTCGCGGTATCGCCTCACCGCAGCTGCATGAGAAAGGATGAGATGGTGTGCAGCAAGGTACGGCTCCGTCGTGGAGTTGCCTCCGGCGGCGCACCCAGAACACCTTCCCGGTGCGTGCAAGCCATTGTCATAGCCCAGAGCGGCGACACACCTGGGCTCATTGAAGGTAAACCAGTCCTTCACCCTGTCCCCGAATGTCTGGAAGCAAAACTCGGCATAGTCTGCAAATGCCTCCCTTCATGGGCACAGCGTGCAGTTGGGTCAGACTGACTGACACATGGTTGAATTAACTTGAAATTTAATTTCTTGATGTCTAGTTTGAAATTCTTACACAATCTTTGGGCTAAGCCAGCCCAACTACTGTTCATGGAGTGCCAATGGGAGGTCATAATGGTAGAAATTTGCGTACGGCGTGATACCTGATGCTTTTAATGGGGGCATAAAAAGCTTAATCAGGAATCTGAATGTTTACTGAAAGAATATACGAACTGCCATATGGGAGAAACTTACCTTGCTGAAGCATGTAATCTATGAGCCTGTTGTAGTAATCCACACCTTCCTGGTTCACCTTGTCAGTTCCATCTGAATATATATTATTTTATACAGAATTCTACATCAGAAACTCTTTGGGGCCAAGAAAAATCTACAAAATGGAGCGGCACACCTACTTGGGAAAATCCTCGACCAAGAAATTGAAAACCGGTACGCATCAAATCCCATGTTCTTCATTATGTTCACATCTTCCTGAAGAACATCCATCAGGCGTCAGAAAACAACAAGGGGCACCATTATTTTCTTTAGGAAAAAAAAAACACAGCATTCAGAGTACCCATCCGGCATTCAGATAACACACCTTGTACCGATGATACTCGTCGACCGAGACATCAGCGGTGGCATTGTTAGGGATAGTCCCTTGTTTCCATTCCCACATCAAAGCAAGAACACAAATTCAAGCATCATCACTGTCAGCACTTCGTTATCCTAAAGAACCATAAGAAAAAAAGGTCACGGTTGTGTTGCTGAAGGACTGCTCGGCTTACATACCGGGTACCTCTATGAAGGCGTCCCAGATGCTGGGGCCCCGTCCCCCGTGCTTGGCCATCCCCTCGACCTGGTACGCCGACGCGGCCGTCCCGAAGACGAAGCCCTCCGGGAACGCGCGGCGGCTCAGCCCGCCGGCGTCGTAGATCTCCGGGTTGAGCCAGTAGCATAGCGCCGTCGGCAGCTGCAGCAGACCGTGGTGAGCTGCTGCCGCTAGCAGCAGAGCTAGCACCGCGAGCTGCACGGTGCTGTGCATGGTCCCAGTGGAAGTGGAAGCAGCAAAGGCCGGAGACGTGGCCGTGCTTTCCGAAGGCTTAAAACAGGGAGGGTTACCGCGTGCCGATTGCCGACTCTGTTTGCCGAGCAAGTATAAACAGTGTCTGGTCAGCCGGCTGAGAACTTGTGCACGTCACCGAAATTTGTTGCGCCAGAGAAGGAAAGGAGAGAGCGAGCGGGACGGCCGCTTATTAGCTCATGGCCAGCTAAAAACCACAAGAAACGAGAACAATAACACTGCATACAGTCTTTTTTTTTTGAGTAAAACGCTGCATACAGTCTGACGCGGGCGATAGGACCGGCGTTCAACCTCCGGTTACCTCTCTCGATCCCGTGCGCGGTGCGCCGGCCGCACCGCGTTAACAATTGCTCGCAAAATAATAAACTGCTCGCAAAATAATACAGAGCCAGCACAATACTTTCTGACAGCATATAGCCGGTGCGTCGTTTAGTGTCGGGAGAATTAGAAAAATGGCCCTGAAAAAAGTTGCAGTTAGGAAAACGGCTCTTTTTTTTAAGTCAGGAAAATGGCCTCCAAACAAAACTTGGTTAGAAAAATGGCGTTCTGTTACTTCTGTCAAAAGAGTATGTGAACTTTTACACTGTAAATAGTGAAAAAGGACAATTTTACCCCTCCTTACCTCCTTCAGTCTGAAGCCAGCCCTGACTCCGACTCGGCCCCCTCCGCACGATGAGGGAAGTCATCGCCGGCGCCGGCGGCCACACCGGCGAGGATGCACCGCCGCCAGCCCTCCAACTTGTGGATCCGGTCTCGCCGGACTTGGATCCGCCGCCTCCTCCCGTCGATTTGCGTCCCGTGGCCCGGCGCCGGCCCGGCCGCGCAGCTGGTTGCCCGCGCGCGTCCGGGGCTGGGCGGCCAGGACAGCAGGGCGGGCCCCCCCAGGATGGCGCGGCCAGCCCACGCCCAGCAGGGACAGGGCCAGGGCGGCGCGACCAGCGTCCCCCCACCCGCACCCCGTGCTGGGACCAGGAAAGGGCGGCGCGGCCACCCCAGGGCGGCTCGGCCAGTCCCGCTCGCCGGGAGGAGGCAGGGGTGGGGCAGACCCCCCTAGGGCGGCGCTGATAGGCCCCCCGGCCGGGATGAGGCAGGGGCGCGACGGCAGCCCCAAGAGGAGTCCATAGAGGAGCCCTGTGACCAAAATGTTCAGCAACTTGAAAAGTGAGTTCGAAAATTTTTGTGATGGTAGAAGTAGTTGCAGTTCTACAATTCTGAAACCCTCATTTCATTTCGATTAACAGCATGGATCAGAATAGTAGTTTCAACCTTGAAATCAAATTGTTGGCCAACCGTAAGAAGTGTAGACAAGAAATGAAGTGTTGGAGCTTTGACATGGTTATTGATTCGAATAAAGCAAATTTTATGGACTTGCATAATTCAGTAGTAAACAAGTACCCGCCTGATTATTTGAAACTAGCTCATTTTCAGTACTATGATGAAGAATTGAAAATTTTCCTGAAGTGAAAACTGACCAAGTTTTGATGGCTATGTTTGAGAAATATTTGAAAACAAAGTCTATCATCATGTTTGTTGTGTACCGAGAACCATCTGAGCCATATGTTCCTGTCACTAAATGGGATTTTAGTGATACGATGGAGCCTACTGTACAGGATAATAATGCCGAGGAAGAGGATGATGTTGGTGAGAAAGAGGATGATGATGAGTACCTTAAGAACCCTTAACCACAGAATGAATATGTTGGTGTTGATGAGGAATGTACATACCTTGACAATGTACAACCTAATGCTCTACAAGTGGTTAAGAGGATAGTTAAAAAGAAACCATCCTATGTTGTTGATGACGAAGATGATGAAGGAGGAGGTGAGTTAGAGGATGAGGAGGAATGCAATGACCAAAGCTATGCTCCAAGCGTAGAACATGATCCTAAAGATCCACCGATGGAAGAAGGTTCTATTTATGCAAATACGTACACATTCAAAGTGGCACCAATAGAATTATGTTGACTTATACTACTCGGTTGAGAAATTTAGAGTTGCATATAGTCAGCTTATTCCAGTTATGCCAGACAAGTCTCAGTGGCCCAAATCTAACCATGGATTTTTCATGCACCCACCTTTATTGACACCAGTAGCTGGTAGGCCTAAAACTGAAAGGCACAAGGGTACTGGTGTCAAGAAAAATAGAAAAGGACAGCACCAGCGCCCCATTTGCTTGGACTATGGTCATCATTGGTAGTGTTTCAAGAGGGGAAGACCATAGGGTATTGAAGCTATGAACCTAATCAAGTAATAATTTGTGTACTCTTCTCTACCATTTATGTTTTTTCTTTGTAAGTACATGCTACTCATTTTATTCATTCTATTCTTATTCCAGGGCAGCAGCAAAGAAGAAGACAAGGATCACCAAATGTGTCCAAAGTTCCATTATACCTTTGGAGGATGCGCCATCAGCGACTATGACATTGCCCACCAGGTTTGATTTTCCTTCTTTTCTCTTATGGTAACAACATCTAATAACTGAATGAACTGATTCTAAGTATCATTTATATGACCGTAGTCAAAACTTGGTACCATCAACTAGTAACAAAAGAAGGAGAACTAAGGATTGTACACATGAAGCCTCTAAAAGGTATACCACATATTGATGCAATCTCTCTATGCATCATATCTTTCATTGAAACCTGAAATATTTGACTACTGTGACAGCCACAACTTGGAGGTTTCAAGTAAGAAAAGAGAAAACCAAACTAACTCCAACTCTGGCCGTTTAGAATTGTATGTTTATTAATTCTAAAATTAACTACATTCATCCAATTTGTTCTCCTAATCTAAGTCACTGTGAATACAAAACATTTGTAGGTCAAGAAGTGTCTCAAATCAGCCTGAAGCACTTTCTAATGCTCATATTGAAGATCAAATTGTTCAAGTTAAAAAGAAGCGAAAAGCCATCAGCAAGAAGTTAGGCCTTCCAAACAAAAAAGTCGTGAACAATCCAATTATGCCACATGACAGCCCATCAATGAGTACAAAGAGTTCCTAGCGGCCCTGCCATGAACATGCTATTTTTAAAAAAAAGGTTAGTTAAACTTAGAATAGTTTATAGCTTTGGGTGATCGTAGAAAATGACCTATTTAGTGTCCAAACATCTCTCTAGATAGAATTACTATGAACATATATGGCATGACTAATCTAACGATATTTAGTTGACATGGTAAGTATATTATTATATATACGAGGGGAACTAACAAATCCAGTGTAAGCCGCTTTCCACTAGTCTTTACTCGGTAGTGCTCCGAATATGGACGGACGCAAATTGCGAATATAGAGCATGCTGGCGAATTCATTTGAACGAACAAGTCTCGTCTGCAGAGTCTCCGTGATACTGCAGAGAAGTTGCTTCTCGTTTGAATATTAGCTACCATGTCAGGAACAAACATACCCGCAGAAAGCGTCAGAACAATTGTCGAGATATTTATATATTTATATATAAGTAATATAAGAAATAGGATAAAGCCTGGCGAGGCAAGATCGGGATCGGGCCGGGATATGGGCGCCCGCAACAAGAAACGGTTGTCGTGCACATCACCGAGCATGGATGGCTGAACCCCTTCGCCGCGCTCGCGTACGCGTGCAAGCTTCGTTGGGCGTCCGGGTCCGGCGGCGACGTCTGTCTTGGCGTGCAACGGCAGCACGAGGTGCTGCGTTGCCAAACTGCCATCACGGTAGCTATCCGGCCGCTTGCGGTGTGCTGGGCGCTTGCTTTGGTGTGTTCCTGGCTGTGGACTCCGACTCTCTCGGTTCGGCGGACGGCGAAGCGAGTCGTGTTTAGACAGTGGGAGGACCCACGGCCGAGGCTGATGCTACGACAAAAGGGACAAGGGACAGGTCCACGTGCCAACAACGGTGTATAGAACAGGGACAACGCCATCTCTTCTGCCTTCTCTGCCTTTTTTTTTTCTTCCCTACTCATACTACTGCTCCTAGCTTCTTCCTAAAATAAAAGCAAATTTATTATTTCACGTTTGTGATGAAGGCTGGAACAGGGGAAAGAACGAAAATCTGGCTTGTGCCAATTCGACCGTGTCCGTCGGGTCTTACTTTTCAGAATTTTTTTTTTCATTCGGTAAATCTAAACGTCACCCGGGCGAGTGAAGCACTGTACTTTTTATAGCAAAAACAAACATAAATAAAAAGAGAAAGAAATTCAAGACAGCGCTATTTCGTGAGACATGTTTTGTTTTTGGCCCAGCCTGCTCCGTCCATGAATGGCGGAAGCCTAGGTGAAGAAGCACGACTCGCCCCACGGGCGGGCGGCCCAGCCCAGGAAACGGCGGCTGCCATCGGGGCGGACGGAGCAGAAGCAGAATCCAGGTCCACGGCACCTCGCCCGCCCGCCCCGAGCTCACGTCTGGTGCGTGGTGATTGGGTGAGCGGCGAATGGTGATCCGGACCGACTGTGCAGTGCAATCCACGGCTCCTCGTGACGGCGACGGGTCATGGCTCTATGAGCATGAACCTCTCCCAGAGCGGGTTATGAACCTGGGTTGCGAGAATGAGCATCCATGTCCTCCAACCATCCCGCATACCCATCTCTACTGTTCCCTCCTGACTTACGTATGCAGGAGTTGGGAATGCACGATATCGTCAGGAAGGAACTCACACAATTCAGGGTCACCGAATGAGTCTTGATTGGCCACCGCCGTCGTCGTCGCACTCGATCCAGCGGAACAAACACGGGCGCCGCCGCCGCCCGTCACTGGCTGTCGAGGCTTCCTCCGGTCCGCCGATGACCGGATGCCCTGCGTGCCCGACTGCCAGCCCACGTTCGGCATCGCGCGTCCGCATCCACATGTCCGTCCGCGCGGCATCCTCTGGCTCTGGGGGCGCACCGCACCTACAGCCGCCTCGGCAGACTGCCGCGAGTCGACGTCGGTTGTGTTGCCGATGCCGTTGCGTCTTAGGACGAGCCGTTTCTTTTTCGACACTGACAGGACACTGCCACACTGGACGTCTTCATTTCATGATGCCGCCGCATGTGCCAACGCCTGCGTCGTTTTGCACGTATGCTTCGCGTTGACACTGCCGGGACCTCGTTCGTCGTGCTGGTGGTATAGTATCAAGAAGCCGAGCGCACACCGCGTTCCCTTTTCTTTACTGCACGCCGGCGACAGCTCTTTTCTTTACTATATTACTAGGGCCCAGAGCACGCTGTTTGTTGAGGAAAGAAAAGACAATGACAAGTGTATATCCCTGATGATCACCGGATCAGGAGCAAATCCATCATCCCCGCCCGAGCGATGAGGACATGACGGTGCTTTCTGATGGCAGACAGACAGCGCCACGCATGATGAGAACATGATGGCGAGCTCACCGCCTTTCTGTCCTTCTCGGTTCTCACTACTGCCGGCGAGGTGGTAAAAAGAAGGGTAAAAGTTGATTCGCATCCGGTCACACAGGATCCCGTATCTTCTCGTCGTCCTCTAGTAAAAATGGACCAAAAGGTGAGTCAATGCCATATGGCCATGCCAGGGAGGGGGCAGGGGTAGGCAGCAGGCATACGAGAAGGACCACGGTGACGACGCAGGCGGGCGGCACATGCAGGCAAGTCGTCAAGTCGGACTGTCGGAGGAGTGTCTGACCGGGAGTAAATTAAACCGAGCAAATCCGCTTCCATGCGTGATCAACGTGTGTCCAGCCCAAAGGACCAAAGAAAACGAAAACCACATCCATCTCTTTGAAAAAACAAACATTTTCAGATCCTCTTTTAAACACATGATGACATGAATGCAAAACACTCGGAAATAGGAATTTTATAGAAATGCAAACAATGTGGGGGGTTTTGTGATCGAAATAGAAAATTTACAAAATTTATGGAAACACGGGAGTCCTTTTGCTGATATTATGCACCGTCGTGATGGAAGAAGTTCATGTAAACGTTTTTCTCTTTCTAAAATTCATGTTAAATTTAAATCATAGGATGTCAACAATATTCCCTTGGTTCTCTCGAGGTGCTTTTCTATGAACCAAAGATATCCAGGGTATAAATTCTTTAGAATTGTCGAATCCCGTAGCACTTTTTCTATGAAAATCCTCCATTCTTGGGGAGGCCAATTTGAAATAAACCAAGGTTTATAAAAATAATATCAATATTTTTGTATCTAAATGTTTTTATTGTAAATATATATATATATATATTTCATGATTTATCTATTAATGATTATCACCTACCTATCATGAACATAATATATGTTTACAAATGTAATTAAATTCAAGATTCATTGACTATTAAAAAATGAGAACTTATTTTTAAGACAGAGAAGCCTTAATTATTTTGCAGTGCTAACCATCGATGCGAGCCATATGGTTACAAAATGAGGTTGGTGAGGAGTAAAGACACTTGCTTTTGGCAATGGTTACGAAACGAGGTTGTGAGGAGTAAAGACACTCGGCTTTAGGGCGTCCCCAAAATATGTAGCTAGTACTTGCTTTGTAATCAGCTAACCGAAAGATGAGTGAAGGAAAAAGATTATTTAACTCCAATGCAAATCCAAAACTCCAAGCTCTAATAAATGCAAGAAAAGAAACGATTTATGTAAAAGAATGACAGCTCGATGTGCCGTACGGCACACGACGCCGCCATTTCCGCCAGCCCAGCCACGCTGACGAGGAGTCATCAGGAAAGAAAAGGTTTTGAAAAGGGGCCAAAACCAAAACTAAATTCGCCACCAAACAAAACGTGCACGCCACAGGGCCACCCACAGGAGCACGGGTCACACCCTCCCCACTGCCACGCCGGCCCCACCACGCCCCCACTGCCACGAGCGAAAAGGCCACACCAACGGTCACAGATTGGGTTCTCGCAGTCTCCCGTCGTCCTCCCTCCTCCTCTCGCCAACGCAGCCACGCGCGCCGTCCCCAACACAAGTTTCCCCAGCCAAATCCCCCGCTCGCCTCGCTTTCCCATCCCTTCCCTTCCTCCACGGTCCACGCCACCAGTCGAGTCCACCGCTCCTCGACTCCATTTCTCCGGCCTCCGCACGCCCCACTTCTCCATTCCGCCAAGAGCAGCAGCCAGGCGTCAGGAAGGCGGCTGCTCTCTGCGGGACGCGCGTCATGGGCGCCGCCGAGGACCCCGTACGGTTTCTTTCTTTCTTCCTTTCTTGAGTAACGCGCGGATCGCTCTGCTCGCTGCTTCTTGCGGTCTCGCCGCCGCCGCCGTGTGCTCAACTGCTCATGATTTTCTTGCGCGACGCGTGCAGGCGCCGCCGCGGCAGGAGGCTGCGCCAGGGAGGGGAGCGGCGCCGGCGCCGGCTCCGGCTCCAGAGGCGGTGGAGAAGGTGGTCGTCGTGGACCAGGTGTCGCCGCCCCCGCAAGAGGGGGCGAGGCTGCAGGCGCAGCGGCCGCTGGCGCCGCTGCAGGTCACCACGCAGGCGCCGCCGCCGCCCATGTCGGTGGCCTCCGGCGCTGTCGAGCCGCCGCCGGAGTACCAGCCTGTCATGCAGCCTCCGCAGCAGGTAGAGTGGAAACTTCCACGCCCAATTGCTTGATTTCTTTTTGCAATTGTGTATACGTATGTGCTTATAAAATCTCGATCGCCTGATTTGATTAGGATTTTGGGTCTGGATAGTGGGATTGGCTCGGGCTTTTTAGGACATGTGGGCGTGCTTGATTGCTATCCGACTGTGTCGATTTAGGCTGGTTGGTAGGCGAGTAGGATGGTACAATAATTTTGTTTGGTACCCAATTGGTATACTGTGTTTGCACTGCCATGTACTCGAGACTTTTGGGAGTTCAGGCTGGCTTGCTTTCTTAATTATTCTACCATACGACACCACATTGACAGAACCACTGAATTATTCTATCATTATGCTGCAATTGACAGAATGGATTTGAAAGTACTCCACCAAAAGAGATATCTCTTAGTTAAAGGGTTGGAGAATATGCTGATGCTGATAGTTGATTTCGATTCTGATTACAACGGACGGAAGGCAGACTAGTTTACCTGAAACACTGCTACTGCATTGTTAATATTGCAAGATAGGTTTGGTGCCAAAAGGACAAAAAGGGGAGATCTTTCCATGTCTATTTTAGGCTTAGGTGCTTCAATAATTTTAGGCTTCGGTGCCGAACATTGCACCGGCAACGGCCAAATAATGTATGATGGAATATCCAACGCCACAAGCAATTTCTGCTTGTGTTTCATTTGCGGTTAATTAACAACATACTAAGCAATTCTATATAAAACTAACTGCTCAACATCCCACAATAGAAAAAGGAGTATAGGTGGTAGTGTTTGATACGATTTATTAATCAATGTCCTCCTAACGACATAGCTCTGGTGGACTAGCCACAAGCGTGGGTTTCCTAGGGCACTAATATTCCCTCTAAAATATCATCAAGAATGTACCACTGCATGGGATCGAATCTCTGAATCTGAATATGACTTTGTACTAATCTAAGCCTGAAGTCTGAATAACTTATTATTTGTCACTGCAGGGACCGCTGCCATCGCTCAACTCACGCAAGTACACCAATGGCATCACGCTGTGTCTCTTCCTGCTCCACCTGGCCGCCGCGGCATTTGCCATGGGGTTCTTCGTGTTCAAGACCGTCCAGGAGATCAGCAAGCACCCATGGTCGCACAACGCGCGGCGCGAGCGCAGCCTGCTGCGTGACTGGCTGCTGCCCGTGGAGGGCGCTGTGGCGCTCAGCATCGTCCTGGCCTTCGCGTGGCAGAAGGCCGTGCGCGTGTGGCCGCGCGCCATGGTACGCGTCATCCTCTGGTCCAGCTTCGGCGTGACCCTGGCCGTGGGCGCGCTCCTCATGTGCTTCTCCATGCCGGCCACCGTCGGGCTGGGCGTCGCGATGGTGGTGTTCTCCATCGGCACGGGGCTGTACGCGTGCTGGGTGACGCGGCGCGTGGGCTTCACGGCGCGGGTGTTCGAGCGCGCGGTGCAGCCGGTGGACAAGTTCCGCGGTCTGAACGGACCCGCGTACCTGATGCTGGCGGCGGGGTTCGCGTGGATCTCCGTGTGGTGCGTGGCGGTGATCGGCGCGGTGAACTTCCGCTTCCCCGGGCTCACCATCCTGGGTCTGGTGGTGAGCCTGGCGTGGACCGCGGAGGTGATGCGGAACGTGGCGAACCTGACGGTGAGCCGGGTGATCGCGCTCTACTACCTGCGCGGCATGCAGTCGAGCGTCAAGTTCTGCTTCCAGCGCGCGCTGTCGTACAACCTCGGCAGCGCCTGCCTGGGGTCTCTGTTCGTGCCCACCATCGAGGCGCTCCGCATCCTGGCGCGCGGGCTCAACCTCCTGGAGGGCGAGGACGAGTTCATGTTCTCCTGCGCGCACTGCTGCCTCCACGTCATGAACGCCATCTTCAGCTTCGGCAACAGCTGGGCCTTCGTCCACGTAAGAATGACCGCACCTGCTGTTGGTCTGGTCTTCTTGGAACGCTCGTGCTTGGCACTGATGAGCTGTGTGCAATGTTGTTTCAGATCGCGGCGTACGGGCGCGGGTTCGTGCAGGCGTCGCGGAGCACGTGGGGCCAATTCGAGGCGCTTCCGGGGATGGCGGCGCTGGTGGACTCGGACATCACCAGCTCGGTGTGCTTCCTGACTGGGGTGACGAGCGGCGCGCTGTGCGCGGCGCTGGCGGGTTCCTGGGCGTTCGCGACGCACCGGCACTACACGGCCACCGTGTCGCTGCTGGCCTTCTACGTCGGGTACCTGATGACCCGCATCGGCATGGCGCTGCCGCAGGCGTGTGTCGGCTGCTACTACGTCTGCTACGCCGAGAACCCCACGTCGCGGCTCTTCTTGGACGGCACCATACGCGACCGGCTGGTCAAGATGCAGGAGGGCCGCGACCCGCTCGTGCCCACGCCGCGGTTCCCGAACCAGCAGGCCGGCGGCGCGTTCGTGCCGACTCCGCGGTTGCACCAGCAGCACGTCAGCGGCGCGTGAGATGGCGGAGGCGGAGCTGGAGCTGGAGCTTCAGCCTGGCGCGGCGGTTCTTTTTCCTCGTGTGCCGCCGCTCGTCGGTGTGGACTGAAACGACTCTGCCCGAGCTGATCCGGATGAGATAGCGGCTCGTACGGCTGGATAATTGGGAGTGTGGAGATCCGGTTTTCTTTTTCTAGATTTGTAAATTAATTTATCATTTTTGAAGCCGGTAGAAATGGTGAATCCTAGGTTATGTAGAGAGATACTAGTACTATCTTCTTGCATAGGAGTTAATTAGCGTGAAACTGTGAATATTTTAACTGACCGAATCAGAATCACTAGGTTTGGTTTGAGAGACCATGGTGAGCGCGAACAATAGTTCATAGTTTGAGGCCACAGAGTATCTGAAAGACTTGAGTAGTAAGGGCTTCTCCAGTGGTAAAATGAAACCGACTCACCGGCCGAGCTGGCACAGCAAAAAATCGACTCGACCACTGGAGGATTCGACTCATTGATGAGAGAGAAGATGAATCGATTCAACATATTGAGTCGACTCTTGTCCAATATAAAACAATACTTCTGGAGTGGGGAGGGAAGAAATAGCCTGCATCAAAACTAGCTCCTGGTACACTTAAAGATTTAGACCTTGCTGTTTTGGGTAAGAAGGAGCCTGAGGACTGCAACGATGAAGATATGCTCCAGCAAGCTTGTTCTGTGGATGGTTTTTTCAGTACCGATCCTGGTGTTCTGCATTGCCTGACAAGACTCTCGTTACACAATATTTGCTTTGCTGAACGGGACATGAATCACTTCCTATTTGATTGCTGCAAGCAACTGCGGTATCTCTACCTCTCCAACACTGTGATACTGGGGGACTCCCGGCATGGAAGATAAACGTGCCGGATTCAAATCTTAGTGTACTAGAGCTTGAGACGTGCTACTTGGGGAAACTTGAGGTGCTACACCTTCCAAAATTAGAGCGGCTGCACTGGGATGGCTGGATGTGTCCAAATGCTCCCTTGTCATTTGGTGTTGTTCCAGCCCTCAAGGAATTGCAGCTCTTATCTGGTGCAGCATTTTATTTTAAAGGATTCAACCTGCGTGAGGTTCTAAGAGGTACCACGGTACCGAATCTAACATTAAAGGGGTGTTTGGGACTGCTTCACTCTCGTTTTTTCAGCTCTGTTCTAACTCTACGGTGCCAAACACGTCCAGCTCTAGAAACTCCGCTCTAAAAAAAAGTAAAGCTAGGGGCTAACTCCATGTTTTTTCTAGAGTACCTCAAGGGGTACTCTACGTTTTGGAGTTTTGTACTTCCACATGGAGTTGTGGAGTAATTACCCGCCTTGCCATTGAGCAGTTACCAGTTTTCTCGTGATCCCCTCCCGACGCTGCCGCTATAACCACCGCGCGGAAACAGACTGCGCCCTCTCCCTGCGTACTTTGGAATTATTTGGCTGTATGGTAGCCCCTATGTTATCTATATGACATTATCTATATCTGTGTGCTATAATTTCTTCACCTTGCTGCGTGTATGCTGATTTTATATTATGTATGTGTATGCAAACTGGTTGTTTGTACATCTATGCAGCTTTTAGCAAGTGACAGTGATAGTGACGACTCTGACTGTGAGACCATTGCATTTGTCAATGTTGTCACTTGTGCTACTAAAATTGCTCAAACATATCTGGATACATATATTGTCAAAAATCCACCCAGGACATCAAACCTAAGTGGTATGGGGTGGTTGATGGAGACACTTCGCACACCTGGTGAGTGTCATTTCCAGCTTCGAATGAACACGACCATGTTCTATGACCTTCATGATTTATTGGTTGAAAAATACAATCTGAAACCATCACTGCATATGAACACATATGAGATGCTTGCAATATTCTTGTACACATGTTCTGGAAATGAGTCTAATAGAAGAGTACAAAACCGGTTCAAACACTCTGGTGAAACCATAAGTAGAAATTTTGGCTCTGTCCTCGATTCCTTGATGGCTATGGCTAAGGATTTTATTAGACCAAAGGACCCCAACTTCCCAACTGTTCATGAGAGGATTAGAAATGATAAAAGAGCATTTCCACACTTACAAAGACTGCATTGGTGCTCTTGATGGCTCACATATTCGAGTTGCTTTGTCACTCGAAGAGCAAGTGAGATATATTGGAAAATCTAGGATACCTACTCAAAATGTTCTAGCAGTTTGTGACTTCGACATGAGGTTCACTTATGTGTCGACGGGGCAGCCAGGATCTACTCATGATACAAGTGTGTTGTACAATGCAATAAGAGCCGATGAAAATTTTTTTCCACATCCTCTGAAAGGTAATATTGATCTGGATACAATTTTTGTGGCACAGGTCACTTTACATGCTTACAATTGTAAACTGATATTCTCATAAATTTGCAGGCAAATATTATGTTGTCGATGCGGGATATCCTAATCGTCCTGGCTATCTTTGTCCTTATAAGGGTGAGAGGTATCATACACCTGAATGGCTTAGAGGAACGGAACCGAAGACTCCAAAGGAAAGGTTCAATCATGTACATTCTTCTGTCCGCAATGTTATTGAGAGATCATTTGGACTTCTCAAAATGAAGTGGCAAATTCTCTACAAGATGGCTCCGTATCCAATCTACAAGCAAAAAATGATTGTTGTGGCTACTATGGTGCTTCATAACTTCATTCGTGACCATGATGGTGTTGACCTGGACTTTGCTCGGTTCGATCATGATCCAAATTTTGTGCCAACAATTACAGAATATGTAGCGCCATCAAATAGGTCTACTACAGAGCCCGATGCACCTAATATGAATACATTCTGTGATGAATTGGCCACTGCTATCTCTCTTGCTTGGTGTTAGAATTATTGGAACACTTTGAATCATAGTCGTTGTGCTTACCTATGGACAATCATTTGTATCCGAATCATGGATTTTGTTAAATTTTCTATCATTTGCAATTTGTCAAACAATTATTTATATTAGAATTGTGACATGACCAATTTTGTATTTTGTATCTGTATATTTTTCTCATTGTGTACAAATAGTTAAGTACGTTCTACCAAGTGCAATTTCATTCAGGGGCATAATGGACCATTTGCATAAAAATAACTCATTCCTTGACCTGGAGCAGAGCTGTGTGCCAAACAGTACTGTCTGCTCCATAAACTCCACAGTAGAGCTGCTCCATGGTGGAGTTCGTGGAGCAGAGCTGGAAAATTGGGAACGGAGCAGTGCCAAACACCCTCTAAATTTCCAAGGAGAAAAGGTATAAATCCATGCTGATTCTCATGCACTATTTTTCAATCTTTATGGATTATATTATACTGTAGCTGTGTGTCTTCTTTTATAAACTTTCAACGTGTATCTGTGTTCAATATTATACTTAAAATAACGCTTAAAATATTTGGTTATTGTTGTATATATCAGACCATTTAGCTGGTGCTTCTCTTCGTTTTGTTTGGAACTACTTCAAAATGAGACAGTGTTATTGGTGATTGTACATAAGCAACGTCTATATGATAAAGAAACTGACTTAACTGAGCGCATTGACCTCTACAAGAAGTAAAAAGGCAGTAACATTTCTCATCTTGTTGTGTGCTTCTCTGTTTTATCAGCTTTGGACGCAACCTGAAGGAAAACAACTCTGCACCGTATTCAGTAAGCTAAAGAAGTTATGCCTGCATGACATATTTGTTGAATTTGATCTGCTTTGGACAATAGTTCTCCTTGAAGCTGCACCATCTGTCGAGATATTTGATGTTGAGGTATGTCTATTTGTTCTCTCATTCGTACTGAACTTGCTCTCTTTCATAAAATAAGTTGAAACCTTTATATTTTATTCAGTTTCAACCATCATCGTGTATATTCCCTTAAATATTAGTTATATAGGAACTGAGGTGGCTATCTTAAATTCTTAATCTTTGCCTATTTTTCTGAACCAGTTGGTCTAGAGAGTAACAGAAAATTGCTGGGTATATGATTTGAGTTACTGAAAAACTTGTACACCTGTGCTGCATAACAATATACTCCGTATTTCCTTTATATAAAATTCCCCTTCTTTTACCTCATTCATCTTCTCTAAGCCAAGCTAAGGATGGGGATGTGTGGCCTCGTCACTGACAGGCCATCAGCCATTCCTTTTCTTTGCTCTGGTCCAATAGGTTAGATAGATATCAAGTCTAAGAAACGAAGAAACAAAAGTAGTAGTTATCTTTTCCTTTTTTTATGTATTATAAGCGAAAGGATATTGTAGTTAGCCATCAAGGCCAACTTAGGTGGCCCTGATTGAATCACGATGGCGTAAATCTACCTCAACTGTTGCAAACATGACTTCGGTCGAAGAAACCTTAAATAGTTCCCAACTCATTTGAACTCATCTGGTTGAGAATTTAACTTCAAGGAGCGGGGTGTTTGGAAAAGAGAAATTTTTTCCGTAAAAATAAGGTTTAGTCCGATGGATCAACAAATGACATTTATTAGAGCTGTGATGGAACGAGCGCCCAACTTACGAACTATTGTCCTGAAAGATTACTCACCTTGTGTGGACTGCAAGAAGATGGGTTTACTGCCTCGATCTGAAAGATTACCAGCAGAACGAGTGTACCCGAAGGGCAAGGAAGAGCAAGACATGGTAGTCAACCAACTTATTGGACATATGGCCTGCTGCCATATTGATATAACTTTTGGTGTCTAGAAATATTGTCTCTCTTGTACCTGTTTCTTCTATGTGGTACATCATGCATAGATTCTCTAACATTGGATTTCTTCGGACAAAATGTAATACATGATCATTTTCGGTAACTATGGTCATCACTATCTGCTGTCACTTTTGCCTTTTATTCGCGTGCAAAATCAGATGCAATGTTTTCTTTTGCCTTTTATTCGCGTGCAAAATTTGATGCAATGTTTTTTCTGGATGGCTTTCTTAGTGAGAGAGATGCCCGTATGACCAACTGCAAGCGGCCCCCCAGGTGTTTCAACTGCCTCGGCGAGCACCACTTGGCCAAGGATTGCCCGAGGCCGAGGGCGGAGGCGCCGGCGGACCAGCTGCGCTCCGGCGAGGGCGGCCGGTCTGTCCGCCAGAGATGCGGTGGGGACCCTGTGTCTGCTGGTGGTGCCACCGAGGACGCAGGTGGTGCCTTTGGCGGCTCGCCGCCACCACGCTCGCCCGACACGCCGGTGGGCTACCAGGGGCCGACGCCCTCTCCGCCTCCTTCGTCCGACGTCGCCTTCGACCGCGTCCCGCCCGGCGACGCACGCACGCGACCACGGGAGTCCTTCTGCTACATCAAGCGTGACACGGGGATGCGCACAGCCGAGGCGGTCCTCCAATTCACGGTGGTCGTGGTCGGCCAGGGCGGGGCGCCCGCGGTGCCACTCGAGGATGCTCGTGCGGTCATTGCGGCCGCGACTAAGCTGCGGCTCGAGGAGGTCCTCATCCGGAGCACTTCATTGTCTTCTGCGGCTCCCAGGAGATGATGGATCGGATGCTCTGCTGCTCTCCGGTGCCACTGGGGGATAATGCCTTGACCCTGCAGTCGTGGTCTAGGCATGACCATGCGGTCGAGGCATCGCTCCGTTACCGTGTCAACTTGGTGCTCGAGGGCATCCCCTCGCACGCCTGGCGCGACGACACTGCCGCCAAGATCCTATCCCCTTCGTGTTGGGTGCAGGAGGCCGATGAGGCCTCGGTCTCTGGCGCAGATCTCGCCTCCTTCAGAGTTACCGCATGGACCAGCCCCCCTCTTACATCCCTCAGATCTGTTGGCTGGGGATAGGCGAGGAGGACGAGCCGATTCGGCAGTTCCCCGGGGCCCCGTCATCCCCCAGTACATTAGAGAGAGGAAGACCCTGGGGTACGAGGTGTTCATCTACGTTTGGATCATCGCAGACTTCAGCCCGGCCGGTGGATCGCCGCCGCCAGGCGATGACAGTGGAGGTGACAGTGGGCGATGGGGCCCTTCCAGGGTGTAAGGTCCTAGATGGCTAGAGGGGGGTGAATAGCCTATTAAAATTCTACAAACCACTAGACAAAATTTGATTAGTATAACAAATGGCGTAACCGTGGTTTTGCCTAGCCTACAAGGTGAGCAAGCCTCCTATTGACAAATCTAGTATAAGTATAATCTCTATGTCACTCAAGGACTATGTCACTACTTTCTAATCTATAGAGCTAGCAAGAACAACTATTCTAAAACAAGCTACACAAGATAAGTGCTAGAAAGTAATGCAAGGTAAAGAGGTGATTCTTATAGCGACGGTGGAGAGAAGATGTTGCCAATCACCAAGATGATATGTAATCAATACAATATGACAACAATCACAATATGAAGACCAATCACCGGGAACAAGAAGATGACACAATTATTTTTGTTCACCCGGTGTTCACTTGTGCACCGACAAGCTACGTCACCGGTTGTGTCGACCAACACCTAGATGGATCCTCGGTGTGACCCTCAAGTCACTTGCCCCGCAAGGCACTCCCCCGCAAGGGAACCGCAAGACACCACTCTCAAGCGTGGTAACTCAATGACACGCGCATTCCACTAGAGTTGCTTTTGGCACTCCGCTGAGGACAAGCACAAGAACCTCTTACAAATCAATCACCGGAGGTGGGCAAGAACAATCACCAACTCTTCCCAACGCCTCCAAACAACCTCCAAGCCGGCTAGGAGCGGTACTCTCCAAGAGTAACAAGAAATCACTGGCAAAATGACTCGCAAGTGCCACTAGATGAATCAACTCATGCAATGCACTTCGAATCACTCAATCTCACTCTAGATTAGCAATCAAGCAAGAGAGATGAGTAGGAGGGAGAAGCTTTAGCTCAAAGGATGCACAAGAGTGTTAGAAAAGTCAAGTGACCTCCATAAGGGCCGGCCACCTTCTATTTATAACTCCATCCTTTGAAACTAGCCGTTGCCCCTCGGGCGGTTCGATTACCCACGCCGGACGCGTCTGCCGCTAGCGCCGGACGCGTCCGGCGCCTCTGCCGCTCAGCCTCCAACGGTCGACTCCCACGACACGTCAGCGTCCGGCGGTACCCCTTGGCGTCCGGCGACCAGCGTCCGGCGACACCAACTGCTCTGCGACCCTCTCTGAGTAGCGTCCGAACGCACACCCTGGCGTCCGGCGCTTCACATGCGCTGAAACCTCGGCCTTCATTTCTCACGAGTGTCGAACGCTGAACAGTGCCGAGCCGGCGTCCGGCGCAAGCGTCTGGCGCAGCGTCCGGCGCTCTGTCTCTCAACCGGTACTCTCTGTGTAGCGTCCGGACGCTGGGCCAGCGTCCGGACGCTGGGCCAGCGTCCGACGCTCAGCGTCCGACGCTTAGAATATGAGCATTCTCAATCCCGCGATGACGCCCTCTTTTCTCCAATGAATTTGCATCCGGCGCAATAGAAAATATCTCTCTCATTTTCCGAAAGCACCGAATCCCCCCTCGCAAGCTCGAGGGGAGGATGAGTGGTTACCAAACCCAACTCAACCTTACAATCATACCACCGCCTTTGCAAATGTGCTAACACCACCAAGTGACATCTCCATGTGCATGTGTGTTAGCATTTTTCAAAAGAATTTTCAAAGGACTTTCATCGCGCACTAGATCCTAAATGCAATCACATGAAATGATGGACCTAGTGGCACTCATGAACCGAATTACCGAAGATCTCCCCTCTTCATAGTTCGGCTATCTATCCTAAACCACTCACACCCTCTATGGTGTCTTGAGTGCAAAAAAATAAAATGGCCCTATAGGTTATACCTTTGCCTTTAGCCCATTTTGTCGATCCTTCAACCGCCAAGCCTTTACATGATACGTGACACTCCATGTCATCATGCAACGGTCTTGGTCCATCGATCTTGATATTACTTGCTCTTCACCGTTGGTCGGTCCATCGGCGCCAAGTCATGCCCAAGCTTCACCGTCGCACGGTCCTTCGCTTCGAAGCCTCAACTTGCCCTTCACACTTCCAACCGATCCATCGAGCCAAGCCCATCTTGATCTTCACCATGCTTAGGTTGCATAACTTCATGTCATGCCTCAACATTGAGCTCCACTTGGCATGGACTACCTTTCTCTAAATCATCCACTTAGAAACAAGGTTAGTCCTTAGGTTTCATCAATTACCCAAAACCAAACTAGGGACTTTCACAGGGGCCTTGGCCCATGCTTCTACTCCTTCCCCTGCGACCGCGGCATCCGGACGGTGACGTCAACAACGCCCAAGCCTGCGGCCGGGGGCATAGACCTGGCCATTGGAACTCTTCGGGCTCGTCGCGCACGAAGTCTGTCGCCGTCTGGGACGTTCATCAGGGCCTACCCGCCGCACACAGCATGCGGCGGGGCGGAGTCGACCGGCCCGTTCGACGCCGCCCGACCGCTCGTGACCCACGGCCGATAGCTGCCTCTTCACCCCGGCACAGACGCTTGCGGCGCAAGGATGCAGTGAGACCTAAGGCGGTGTGACAGGTGTGGCGTCAGGTGCATGTCCTTTCTCCACCAGCGTCGGCTAGGGGGAAGGGGGCGTCGAGGATGAGGTCCTCGTCCTACTCTCGCCGCGGCCCCGGAGGCCGCCACGGACGACGGCCACGGTCACGTAGACCCTGCACTGCCGCCACCTAGCGTGTGGCGGGATGTCGAGGACGAGGTCCTCCGACCCACCCCATCAGCTAGGGTGGAGGGGCACGTCGAGGATGAGGTCCTCCGTCCCCCTCCAGCCGTGTCCGCTACCCTTGAGGCCTCCACGGACGACGGCCTCGGATGCACAGACTCTTCACCGCCGCCACCTCGGATGGGAGAGGTCGTCATCGACGAGGTCTCCCATCCCACGCCACCAGCAGACGACAACCAGATAGCCCATGTCACCAGCGGATCGCCGGCTCTGCCACTCAATGACGTCGACTCATTGGTGGTGAACCTCAGCGCGGCCAGCAATGCCACGCTGGAGGACCGGCGCCTCTAGGCACCCTCATCGAGAGCTGCTTCACCGCCGCCGCCTGACTTCAACACCGAGATAGTGTGCAGGATGAGGTCCTCCACCCGCTCCAGTCGCTGAAGGCAGGCGCCATGAACTACGACGCGACGACCACCACGACCACGACTCTGTCTTGCCCGGACTCTACCTCCCCGTCTCCTGTGGAGGAGCGTGGCCCACTCTCAGCCTCACCGTTGCTGTCACCGGGCTTCGGCGCTGGGGTGGGTGTGCTGGACGAGGTCCACCACCCGCTACAGTTGCCCGAAGACGGCCCGTGCGCTGATGCGTCGATCATCGCTGACTCGCTTGGCTTCCTGCTGCCCGACCTATCACCGGTGGTGTGCGGCTCGAGCTTGGACGCCACGACCTCTGGGGTCATGGTGGGCCGCGCACCTCCGACTTCACCACCACAGCCGCCTGGTTTCGGGTCTCGGGTGGGTGTCGAGGACGAGGTCCTCCACCCGCTACAGTCACCGGAGAAAGGCAGCCGGGACTTACATGACGCAACTGACTCAGCCGCAGCCGTGGAGCACACGAGCCCCTCAGTGCGGCATCCTGGGTGGGCCTCACCACCGCATCAGGCCACGGTCACCTTTGGATGGTTCGAGGTGTTGGAAGGCCCGCTACCGCCGCTGCCCCAGACGAGGATGCGCCGCGTCAGCCCCCGCCACGCACCGTGGCCCATGGCCTACGGGTCTATACCAGGACTAGGGTCCAGCCACGAATGACCTCAGGTGCAATCTTGACTCTGCCTAGGCCGTCGGGGACCGGGACGAGCTACGGGGGCAACGTTGCCCCCACCGACCTACTCACGGCCTTCGACGCTATTGACTGTGGTGCTAGCGTTGAGGACGGGGTCCTCCGCTCACCGCCATGACCTCCTCCGCCACGCTCACCAGCCGAGGGACGCATTGAGGACAAGTTCCTCTACACCCCCCCTGCCAGCTGCCGACTCGCCGACGCGGGTTCTCAGATCGCCTTCCTCCCTCGTCGGCCACGTTAAACGGTTCACGCAGCAGGTCATAAAGAAGGCGGTTTCCCCCTCCTGAGGACCAGGGTCTATGACTCCTCATCCAAGATGCCCATCAAGAGCACCAGGATCGTGGCACAGGGTCTCGCCAACCTCCCGGTCACCAAACGGGGAGGGGCTCTTATCATCTAGCGGATGGCTCATTCTCGGGGGACGACACTGGAGGAGGCTAGGCAAATTACGGTTCCATGTTCAGGGACAATCCACCGGACTTGGAATTCGAGTCTCTGAGGGAGCTCTTCCAGGACGATGCGCGGCCTAGGTGTTCACATGGAGGAAGCGCGGTGGTCCCGGAGCTGGAGGAGGAGGGTCTCAATGGGAAGTTATGTAAAAGCAACATGAAGAATTGCTAAGATACCCATGAGCGAGGCTTACTTGGGTCATGTTATAAATGCTCTTGCTAAACCTATTGATGGGAGAGGTGAAATTGTCACTTCAGAATCTCGCTTAATTGAATCTCCTACTCCAGGTATAATTTCTAGGCGTTCTGTATATGAACCCCTTAAAACAGGGCTGGAACGCGTGGGGGCTTACCACGATAGCCCGCTGCGACAATGTTCGCACGATGGTGCAGCAGGAGTGCCCGCACATGGCTTGTATTGTAGAATCCAAACTGAACATTGTAACTCCAATGGATATTTCCATGCTCCTGGGAATGAATTATGTTGGCAACGCGTACCTTCCAGCAGCGGGCACTTATGGCGGGATCATTGTTGCGGCTAGGGAGTCAGACATTCGCCTCTCCGACGTCCACGTCGGTTGCTACAGTGTCACCATCTCTATCTAACCGGGCATCGATGGCCACCCATCGTGGTGGCTCACCATCGTCTACGGCCCACAGGAGGAGAACAAGAAGGGGTTATTCCTCGAGGAGCTTGACGCGGGACGCCTGCCCTGGGCCTTAGGTGGTCCTTGGTGACTTCAACCTCATCCTCGACGAGGCGGACAAGAACAATGACAACATCAACAGACGCACGATGTCCAGCTTTCGCCAGACAGTTGCCAACCTCGAGCTACTCGACCTACACCTGCATGGTCGGTGCTACACCTAGAGCAACGAGAGGCGATCACCGACGCTGGTCCAGCTTGATCGCGCCCTCGTCTCCCTCGACTGGGAGGGCATGTTCCCAGACTGCCATCTCTAGGCCCTTTCCTCCGACGCCTCCAACCACTGCCCGCTCCTCCTTCAGACGCAGATGGCCATCCATGCCAAGCGACAATTCCACTTTGAGGCCTTCTGGCCCAAGTCGGAAGGTTACATGGAGGCCATGGCGAGAGGTTGGTCATGCCACGACACCATCTTGGACCCCCTGTGGCGACTCAACGCCAAGCTGTGCAACTTGAAAAAAGAACTCCAGAGGTGGTCTGCCAGCACATCGGGAACATTCGGGAGCAGCTGTTCATGGCCAGAGAGATCATCATAATGCTCAACCAGGCTGCCGACCGTTGGACGCTGACCAATGCTGAGTTCAAGTTGTGCAAGGACCTCAAGTTCAAATGCCTCAGTTTGTCCTCCCTCGAACGCACCATCACACGGCAAAGGTCCTGGGTCAGATACCTAGCTGACGGTGACGTGAACACCAAGTACTTCCACTTGTTTGCCCGTGGCAGGAAGCAAAAGAACACCATCACTAGGTTACAGGAGGGGGACAACGTCTGCTCCACGCACGAGGACATTGAGACTACCCTCTATGACCACTTCAAGCAGGTGTTTGGTCACCCGAGATAGGCCGGTTACGAGCTCGACTTCCAAGGAATTGGCAACCAGCCGATGGACCTCTCCGCACTGGACCAACCCTTCTCAGAGGAGGAGGTCGAAGTGGTCGTGCGCAAGATTCCTCCAGATCGAGCTTCAGGTCCTGACGGCTTCACGGGGGCCTTCTACAAGACGTATTGCCAGTCATCAAGGAGGACGTCATGACAGCCATCAACACCCTATTCTTTGGCGACAATAGAGCCTTCGGTAAACTGAACAATGCCTTTGTTGTGCTACTGCCTAAGAAACTGGGGACCAAGTTAGCCGCAGACTACCGCCCCATCACGATGATCCACAACTTTGGAAAGATGGCTTCCAAGCTCATGGCTAACTAGCTGGCTCCAAGGCTCCAAGAACTCATATCGCCAAACCAGAATGCCTTCATCAAGGGGAGAACAATCCACAACAACTTCAAGTTCATCCAGCGCGTGGTCGTCCTCCCGCGGAAGAAGAAGATCCCCAAGGCCCTGCTAAAACTTGACATCTCCAAGGCGTTTGATACTGTCTTGTGGCCATTCCTTCTCGACAGTCTTAGAGCGTTTGGCTTCAGGGACCACTGGCGGCGTTGGGTGGCAACGCTGCTGTCATCCGCCTCCTCCAAGATTCTCCTCAACGGCAGACCAGGCCAGTCCATCTAGCACAGGAGAGGAGTGCGCCAGGGAGACTCCCTATCACCAATGTTCTTCATATTGTGATGGAAGCTTTTGTGTGATTGGTACACTCCGCAGCCGAGGAACGCCTTCTCAGACCCACGGGGGCCGCCCCCATCAGGCACCACTGTAGCATCTACGCCGACGACGTCATACTTTTCATGCACCCGAGCGCAGGGGAGGCGAACGCCATCAAGGCGATCCTCTAGATCTTCGGTGATGCCTCCGGCCTAAGGACAAACCTTAGGAAATGCTCCATCACGCCGATCCATGTCCCGGAGGACAACATGCAACAGCTGCAGGCAATTCTAGGTTGCCAACTCACGGATTTCCCCATCACATACCTGGGCCTTCTCCTGAGCGTCAAGAAAGTACCCAAGGCCAAGATCCAATCCGCGATGGATGCAGTCACTAGGCGAATGCCGGCTTGCCACGGACCCCTCATGAACAGAAGCGGAAGGCTAATCTGGATCAGGTCGGTGTTGTGCACTATCCCGATCTACACCATCATCGCTGACGGCCTGCCACCGTGGGCGATCGAAGAGATCAATGCCATCTACAGAAGGTTCCTGTGGACTAGTAAAGAAGGGAGCATCAGGGAAAAATGCATGGTCGCATGGCCCACATCATGTCCACCTACGGACCTTGGGGGCCTTGGCATCCCGGATCTTCGACTATCCTCCATCGCGCTGCAAGCTAGATGGCTGTGGCTACAACAGGAGGATGAGTCCTAGGCATGGGCCGAGCTGTTCTCTCCGTCACTCGTGAGGTTCAGAGCTTCTTCGAGGCGTCTACTTACACGATCCTCGGAGATGGCAGATCTATCGCCTTCTGGACGGGTCGCTGGATCGAAGGCATGGCGGTAAAGGACATCGCGCCGAGTTTGTTGAGCTTCGTCAGCCAAAGGGACATCCGGCGGACTACCATGGCCGACGGCCTGCACATCAGCCTGCACGAGCGTGCATGGGTGCGCCAAATCTCTGGTGGCATCTCGGTGCCGGCAACGCAATAGTACAGGAGACTATGGGACTTGGTTGCGCTGGAATCCCTGAACGCCAACGCCGACCGTCTCGTCTGGAAATGGACCTAGCAGGATACATACTCCTCCAGCTCAGCCTACAGGGCCCTCCACCTGCCTTCGCACCCGATCGCTGGTTGCACCCGGATTTGGAGCACCTGGGCGCCGCTACACGTCAGAATATTCCTTTGGCTGGCTATCATGAAAAGGCACTAGACCGCCGACAGGAGGCATCGACACGGTCTCGAGGCACGCGATGAATGCTACCTGTGCGACCAAGACCCAAAAACCATCGACCACATCATCACCTCCTGCTCGTTCTTCAGACACATCTGGTGGACCATACTGGCGATGCTCGGGGTGGACGCCTCATAATGGGGGGAGGCTCCATCATCGACTGGTGGGAGAACTGGAGAAGGAGGTGGTATGGGGAGAAGAGGAAGGGCGGGACACCCTCTTCACACTAGTGGCATGGGAGCTTTGGAAAGAGAGAAACGCAAGATTCTTCAGAAATGAAGCGGCCACCTCTGCGCAGCTACTCGTCAAGATCAAGCAGATCGCCGACCTTTGGATAGAGGCAGGGGCGCGCCACCTAGGTGAATTAGTTTGCGAGTAATCGCCATGTATAAAACGTAAGGGAGGCGGAGCCTTTTGTAAATCATCGACCTCCCGAAAGGTCGTGCGCGATATATAAACTTTTCTTCTTATATACAAAGTCGCGCAAGTATTTTGTGTATTCGATAAAAAAAAGTAGGAGAGATGTGGTTCATGGAACCTATCTGAATATGTACTTTTGTAGAATAATAAGATCAAGTGGTTTAACGTTTTCATCAGCCCAAAAATTACGAATAAGTTGGCTCTCTCAAATTTATTACCGAATCTAATAGTTCTTTTGCCATTTTTTCCACCCAAGGAATATCTGGAAAATTTATTACCGAAGCAATGGAAAATTTACAACCCATAACAGCTTTAAACATCCCATGAACTATGTATAAAATAGGCCTTACAAACCTCCATCAGACCATCACTTCGATCACCCAGGGATCCGAGCTAATGGAGCAAAACAGCATCGAGGTAACCATCCGCGCCCAGAATGCCTCCATTACAGTACATGCTATATAGGCCGATTATTCAACACGCTGGCTGAAAACAGAGCGAAGTTAGATTTGCCTGCCATCATCCGACCCCGTAGTTGGTTCTTTGGAAAACGACAAGGTTTTCTGTTGTGTACGATTCAATTTAGAATTTGTTTTCAAAGTTGACTCCAATGTCGGTTCTTTGGTTGGAAGAATATAACACTGTTGCCCTCGAGGATTCCGGAGTTCATAAACGAATTCTTGAGGGTCGTAGCTTCAGTCTTCAGGGGTTCTGAAGGTCAGACAAATTATTCGTCATGGAGCTAAATAACGGATACATTCAGGTAAGTCATTCACGCTCTTTTTGTGCTTCTACTATCACAGCAGCACTGCAAAGTCTCAATATCTTCCTCTGTTTTTGCCTTTCCAGAAATTAGACGATGAAGATAGGCTCAGCATGCTGCCTGACGACGTATTACTCTTAATCCTAGGGAGAGTTGACATAGCTACGGCCACAAGGACAAGCATCTTATCCACGGGGTGGAAACACCTGCCGTGGTTGGTCCGTGAGCTCACAATTGATGTCAGAAAGTTCCTATTTGTTCCTCCCCCAAACCCCATTGAAGTTGGACATATGGACGAAGCAATGGCTTCCCTAACCAAAGCAGCCATTAGCTTCTTGGCTACTCCCCGGAGCGAATCCACCATCACAAGGCTGCAGCTCAAGCTCTATCTGGTCAACACTTCCTCGGATGTCATTGGCCCTCTAGTTAGTCAGGCAATTGATATTGGGACTCTAGAAGATTTACACCTGACCATTGTGGATGAGAAGGAGGTTGACGACTGCTATGAAGAGGAAATGCGTCAGCAAGCTCGTACTGTGGATGGCTTTTTCAGGGCCTCTCCTAGTGTGCCCCATTGTCTCTCAAAACTTGAATTGTACGATGTTTGTTTTGCTGAATGGGACCTGCACCACCTGTTATTTGATTGTTGCAAGCAGCTGCAGCATCTCTCTCTCCACAACTGTGATGCAGGCGGGCTCTCGTCTTGGAAGATACAAGCACCGGATTCGAAGCTTAGTCTTCTTGAACTTGACTTCTGCTGCATGGGGAAGCTTGAGGTGCTCTGCCTTCCAAAATTGAAGAAGCTTCGTTGGGATGCTTGGATTTTCCATTAACACCCCTGTCATTTGATGTTGCCCCATTCCTTAAGGAATTAAGCCTCATATGTAGTGCGACAGTTGATCATCTAGGGTTTAAGTTGAGCAAGGTTCTGAGGGATACAACATCTATACAAAACTTAACATTAAGTTTTGAAGGAGAAAAGGTAAACTCTCACTCATTTTCGTCCAGTGTTGTTTGGGTGGGTCTATACTCTATATAGCTAGTAAATCCCTTCATTTTGTGTCTAGCTACTTCAATAATTGAAATATCAAACGGTTGAGCATGATCTGGAAAACATAGTAACTGTTATTTCCGGATCTATGTTTCTTCAGATTTGGATAAAACGTGAAGGGAAGCAGCTCTGCACCGCATTCAAGAAACTGAGGAAGTTATCTTTACATGGTACTTTTGTCGAATTTGATTTGTTATGGACAATTACTCTCCTTGAAGCCGCGCCATCAGTTGAGATATTTGATATTGAGGTACTTCTATTTGCTTGTTTTCTGTTTATTAAATGTTTTTTTCTTTACAAGATAGGTTGGTTCAAACCTTTCTGTATTTGGAGGGCCGTGTGGTGGTTTTGTTATAACCAAAGTTGCACAATTATCTTCTTTATCATTCTGTACAGATATGGGAACATCCATGCATAGTAGACATAGAAGGTAGAAGGAAAACTTTTGGTGAAAGAACAAATCCATCATGGAATGTAGCTGAGTTCAAAAGTCGTAAGGAATGGCAATTGAAAGAGGTGCATGTTACTGGCTTTAGCCCAATGAAGCAACAAATAGCACTTATAAAGGCTGTGACGCAGCGAGCTAACAACCTACAAAACAATTATCCTAAAAGATTACATGCCTTGTGATGATTGTGATAAGATTGGTGCACTTCCTCGCTGTGAAAGATTACCAGCAAAACGGGTGTTCCTAAAGGGAAAGGACGAGCAGGACGCTGTAGTTGAGCAGCTGATTAGAGACATGCCTGACTACAATGATCAAATAATCTTTGAGAACTAAAAACTCATAGAACATGTGGCGTGTCTTATTTGGTGAATAGTATCAAATGCCTTTTTTTGTTTGAAATCTAAATGTTGAGGAGCATGTATTATTTTGTCTTTTTAAACAGTATGTGGAACTCAATTTTCTTGGTGGCAGTCTTAATTGTGGAACCTTTGCTCTACTCCGCAGGATGATTTTCCACTGTTTTGATATATTTTTTTGCCAAAACATGGTTTGGACAGAATGTAGCTAGCTAGGGATCAATACCCTTTCGATGGATTGTTATGTGACAGTTTGTAGTCGATATGTATTAGGAGACCATCATGATCGTATATCGTGACAATGCAACGCACGTATGGGTTAATGAATGTCAATGCAATTCTTATGGTACCTTCTACTATGTCTTCATATTTATATTTATATTTATATTTGAATTTTGTATTTGCTTTCAAATACAAAAAGTGTGTAAAATGCTGATTTGCTAAGAAAGAAATCTGGCACTTCTATTCCTGGTCAAAGTGTTCCATATGAAATGTTGCTGGCCTGGCTATGAAATGTTGCTGGGCGTGGGCTCATGACCTGGAAATATCAGTTACTCAAAAAAAAAAAAAAGACCTGGAAATCTCTGAAGCAGAGTCCCGCGCGCCAGAATCCGGAATCTTCTACAAGCGTCTGGTCTCCCACCCGGCTGCCAGCCATGGCGGAGAACCTCGCCCCCGAGAAGCGCCACACCTTCGTGCACAACGGTGAGCCACTTCTCTCCATCGTATCCTCCACAGCTCGCCTTCCTCGCGGCACCCCATCCCTCTGATTTAGGGTTCGATTCCCATCCCCTCAATGAGCAGGGCAGAAGGTGTTCGAGTGGGACCAGACGCTGGAGGAGGTGAACATGTACATTGAGCTCCCCAAGGGCGTGCCCACCAAGCTCTTCAAATGCACCATCCAGGCTAGCCACGTCGAGGTCGGCATCCGCGGCAACCCGCCATACCTCAACGTCTGTGCTCCTCCTGAAGGCTCGCTTGTTATTCAGTTCCACTTAATTTCCTAGATTTCCAAATGTCTGGTTGGCGATTGAATATGTTTTGGGTGATTTTGCAGCATGAACTGACACACCCGGTGAAGACCGACTCGTCGTTCTGGACAATAGGTGTGGCCGAGTTCATCGCTCTTGAACACTTCATCATTTTTTCTGAGCCTGAACTGTAGACATTGATTTCTGCAGTATTTCTGACATCTTCATGAACAGTGTTCTTGAAATTGGCATGGTGCTTTAATTAATTAATAGTCCATGAAAGCGATTGCTCCTGCTTTACTGATACAAATAAGAAACTACTTAGCAGCTATACTGATAATCGTTGGATATTATTTGGTGGCTTTAGTTTTTGCCAGGGTTAGTTGATAGCTAGATAGCAGAAACTGTTGATGAGTACAATTGTACAGCTGCTACTAATTTGGTAACCTTTTGTGTTTTACTAGTCGCTTTAGACAACAAAATGTCTCCAGCGCACATCTTTGACCTTTTATAGTCTTACTTATGCTGGCAATGGTATCAACTTATCATAAATATTATGATATGAATATATCTTTCATGACAAATGCAGTATCAGTTTCACGCCAATGTCTTACGAGCCGTTATAGTTTATGGTAGAAACTCGCTAGCATAAAGCATTGGCTATTGTTGGCTTTTTTTATATATAATCTGAGTTAGTGCAGAACTAGAGCAAAAGTATTTAAGTAGTATTGAATTGTGCAGTCAACTTAGAGCTGTAGGAAAAAAACATATTTTCTGCCAATCTATGAATTTGACAACGTGCTTGGCTAGAAACAACAATTAGGATGCTTCTGTGCTGTGATGATTTTTTGAACAGCCAGTAAACCTTGTGAGCTAGAATCTGCCACTCACATGAAATCTAGTACTATGGATATTAGGATATGTCTGTAATGACATCTGAGTCGTATACATCTTATTTGACGGTCATTTTTAATATGGGCAATGGTGATGACAAATGCAGAGGATGGTGAGATGCACATCACACTGCAAAAACGAAAGAAGGGGAAAACATGGTCATCTCCAATACAAGGGCAAGGAATTTTGGATCCATATGCTGCAGATCAAGAGCAAAAGCGGCTTATGCTCCAAAGGTTTCAAGAAGAGGTTTGATCTCTCTCTCTCTCTCTCGCTCTCTCTCGCTCTCTCTTCTTCCCCACCCCCCCACCCCCCCCCCCCCTGCCATGCATTCCCAACTCATGCTCCACGCTTCACTTTCTTTTCTTAGTTTGTTGAGCTGTTTTCAGTTTTCTAACTCAGATCATCTTTACATGAATAAAATATGAATCAGGGCCAGATATGTTTGAATCATTGACCATATACATGGTTTGCTTTCTAATGCCTCAAGTCAAATTGATTGCAGATCCGATAAAAAATTCTTGTTTGGCAAGATTAGTTTCGTATTCAAATTTGCATACTGTTAAAGGAGCTTGCACCGTAACTAGAGAATGTAGCTAAGATGGTTGAATCAAAGTACAATAAACAAAGCTAATAACTATATCTATCCAGTTTGAATTTGGATCTGACCAGTTTTCCTGCGATTTGGGTTAATCTCATGATTGCTACTGATAAAGGGCCTAAAACTGTGTAGGTTGCATGATTTACTTGAGTGTGGTAACTTTGAATTGAAAATGATTGGTGTTGTGTAATAAGCTGAAGAATACTTGGTTGAGTCCAGAGTTTTAGGACTTGCAGGGGCATGTTTCATCTCTGATATATTGTGTATGCTACACTTCATTCCTCCATTCCTTAAAAGTGCAGTTGTCGGTATTACTCTGGTGAATTGTTTTTATGATATGTTCAGGTTGCTGGTAGTTATTTCCTAGCACTGATCTTGCCAAATTCTGCACTCATTTCAAATATCTACTGCCAATAAGAGAAGTTTACTGTGGCTGTGGTGGCCTAACTCTGTATTGTCAAGAAAGCGAATACCCTGACTCTATTGTTTAGGATTTGGTGGTAATATGAGCAAAAATGGCAAAACACTGCCATGTATACACGAGGTGTGGTTGAAGCTATTGATAACATTGCCCACTTTTATGAAGACCCATATCTAAACCCGAACTCTGAATAATACAATTCTTGATAATGATTATGTGTAACGTCATGACATGCAACAGTCTTATCATATGCCTTTTGACTTTCATTCAACATGCACCTTTTCTAATTCTGTTATCTACCATTTGTAGAACCCAGGGTTCGACTTTTCACAGGCTCAGTTCAGTGGAACCTGCCCTGACCCAAGAACCTTCATGGGAGGAATACGCTCCGAGTGAAGATCCCTACCTGACTACGCTATATCCCCAGAATCGTGTTAGAAACAGGTGTGCTTGTTCCGTCTGTAAATGGGTTGGTGTCTATCATGGAAATAATTGTGACTTGTGACCATTTTGTGTGCATGCTCACTAACTCTAGCTGAGCTAACTGTAAACCTTTTTGGCAACCTTTGCGCGCTAAATTCTAATTATAGTTGTGATCATCATTCGGTGATTGTTTTTTGGATGTATATAAATATTTGGGGAGAGTTGATGGGAATCTCTGCATGCTAAATTCTAATTATAGCTCTGAATATCATTCGGTGCTCTTTGGATGTATCTCTATTTGGAGTGATCTGATGACTGTAGTCGGCTCGTTTGCCAGAATTTTTTTTTCTCGAGAAACAAGAAACTAGTAGGGGACCCGTGCAAACAGTGGCGAATCTAGGATTTTAGGTCAGGGTATGCCTCCCAAAAATTTCATACACAATTCGGTAAATACATTTATCAATTCGATAAGAAGGCTTAGTTTTTATTTATAAATTAACTAGAAACCATATCCACTAAATACAATATAAATAGCTTCAAAGCCATACCAATAATTGAAATATATACATAATATAATACCAAATACTTACAATATTATTTTACTAATGATTTTATTCGACGCTTTCGAAGGAACATAAATGTTTCAATTATATCATCTTCATCAACTTCAAAGAAAAATATCTTGCTCAAATCATCCAAAAGACTACCAACTGCATGACAGATCACATCAACTGCGTGATAGATGATTCCATAATTTTAGCGCTAAGTAGTTAGCAATTCAAGTACAGATGATTTTTTTTAAAAAAAATCTGGAGAACATGAATCTCACCTTTAAAGTCTGAACGACTGAACCAAATCAGACGAGATCGCAATTCACAAGGATGAGTGGTCGGAGTGGATAGTTCTGATGTGATCGTCGTATTGCGTATTGGCGTTGGCGTCGGGCGTCGGCGTCGGCGTCGGCGATCCGCGATCGTCGACGGGCGGCTCGGCGTGACGGCGTCGTCGTAGGGCACGGGCAGGCACACTGTGGAAGTCGAACCGTGCGGCCAGCGCTTGGGCACTGCCTCGAACACTCGATCGTGATCCAATTCATAGTAATCACAAGGCATGGGCCGTATTGGCATGGGCTGTAACACTCCTTTGCGCTCGGACGGACGGCGGCCTGCCTCTCACACCTGGCGCTCACGAATCACGATCACATCGAGTGTTTTTCTTTTTTTAATAAATATATGTATATGTAATACTGTTTACGTCGGAAAAATAGGGTATGCCGGGGCATACCCGGCATACCCTGTAGCTCCGCCACTGCGTGCAAAGCACGGTTTTTTTATTGATATTGTGCATTAGCGGGTTTATACTGTTCCATAGTGGGTTTTTACTATTTCATAGTGGGTTTTGCACTGTTTCATAATGGATATTTATTGTTTGTAACGGGTTTATAACTGTTCCATACCGGGGTTTACTATTAGATACTTACTGTTCATAATGGGTTCATACTGTTCCATACCTTGGATACTTACTGTTCATAACATGTTCATACCCGTTATTGTACTTACTACAGTATTGTGAACATTGAGAGGTGAGGGGGAGGGGGGCTGCCACCGATTTTACTAGAAAATTGTAGCGCGGCAATGCCGCGCTTCTCCATGATATTCCCTATTTATACCATACTAAATTCTTGTTTGTTTTACGTACCAGTATATAGTGGAATTTGAGAATATTAGACTTATGGCTTTTCTAAGAATAATATGGTAATGTTAATATATGTAAGGTTTATACCATATCTAATATGCTTGTTTTATGTCTATTTGTTAATCGTATATAGAGAACCCTAGTGATTTTGAGTGAAGAGTTATACTTACTCATGTCGAATGGTTGGAGGTCAAGTATAAGTTTTGGTGTCTTGCGTTGATATATATGGTTATCTTCTACTCGTTGTTGTTCATCTAAATGACTTCAAGATGGAGCTGATGAATTGCAATGAGTAGAGCCGATTATAGCATAGAGGCAATTTTTGGGGTGTGGAAATTATCAATCGTTATCTTTGAATCGTATTGACTAATGAGCAATATTGCTATATTAGTTTGATCATTATTTGGTTCGTTTTATTGTTTATTGAGCTTATTATTTCTTTTGCATTGTCATATAAGGTATTTATGAGTGAAACTTTTATCCACCGTCGAATCGATGGGAGCAATTCTATACCTATCTATAAAGAGGCAAAATTTCACCACCTCTTTTTTCTTTCACCTTTTCGTGTCCTATATATTTACAGTTAGAACATCATAATAATAATAATAAAACGCCAAAATTTTCACCTAATAATCTGTCCACTCCCTGATTCAGAAAAATTCTGTCCGCCCCTCCAGCCGTTCCACCCCGTCACCTCTCCGACTCCAGCTCCAGTACGGTAGTGCTATAAAGATTAGATTGGGAATAGAATAAAAAAATAATATAAGGTTTCAAATGAAAACAATACAAGAAAGAGGAAAAAGGTGGAAGGGCTTTAATAATTTTTAAAATAGGCCAGGGTTCCGGATGCAAAATATTAAAATGTTATAAAATTCATAAAAAATCACAGAAAAATCAGAAAAATGTCAAACCAATTTTATTAGTTTCATAAAAATATGATCCATCCATATATATTGTGAATATAATTAGGTTGTATTTTTGTCTATAGGTGTGTTAATCATCCTTATATAGGTTGCATGTATATGGTTTGAATATGTACAAGATGTCCTCTTAGTCATTGTCCCTCCAAGTCTTCACGGACTTTCCGTTGTCCAATTTCTACCCAAGACAAGACTCGGTTTATAATCCCTACTTTTCAACAATTATTATATTTATTTCTTATTAAATTTTGAGGAGAAAGATTTACACCACCAATTTAGTTTTGTTTAAAAATTAAATATGGATTAGTTAACGGCACAACAAATTATTTCATGAACTGAAAAGTGACAGTATATAATTCTTGACTTTTTTTATTAAAATTTTGACGAGAAAGATTTACAACATCTATGTCAATTGTATTTAAATAATTTGTTAGTATTTAAATATGGATTAGTCAATTATACAACTAATTATTTCATGAACCCGAATGTTGGGCACTATGTGGTTCATGACAAGAGCTACTATGTGAAAAAAATACTGTCATAATCATCGGCGGATAAAATAATCCTAATGCAGTTATGGAAGTTGGTTGACAATGCGTAAAAAAGTTACAAAGGTCGATATCCATGAGCAGTATGAAAAAAGCTACAAAGTTATAATATATTTATTTATATCTAAATAACTATACGCTTTGTAAGGAAAAGAAAAAATATATCAAAGTATGTTAATTCGATGCAAGTTTAATATGCCATTGTTATTTATTGTGACATTAACATATATTATAAATGTGATAATCATTATAAAATAAATCATAAAAACATAAAACTTAAGTTATCATTCATGTTATCATTTCAAATGAATTTTAATAGTTATTTTGTCCCGTTGCAACGCACGGGTATATTTGCCAGTGTATGCCTAACAACAAAAGTGTTTTTTACTAAAATATGTAATATTATATATTTACTTCATGGATGTACATATGTGAAGATGAACAAAATTTGTTGTGTCATTTTTTGTATTTTTCTTCGAATTATTATGCATTTTTAAATTTTCACCCGTTTTATTGAAGAATAAAAAGAAAGGGAGACCTAATAGGACAAACGCTTTGCACCTAGGCCCTGTATGTTTCGTTATTTTCAACATGCCCTGATTTACTGTAAGTTGCAGGAGGTTTTGCATTGGGAACCCTGGAAAAGCTTCTATTCTCTTTTTCTGGACCACGAACGTAGAGCAGAGTAGGGGACGGTTCCATTCGAGCTGATTCGGTCAGCGTGGTCGTCAGCGACGACGATGGAGGACCATGTGGGCAGCGAGGTGCTCCGCCGCACTCGTAGGTGGGTCCAGCGATGCCGTGGGCAGCTTCTGGCCATCATGCCACGTGAACAGGCGGCTCAGGCGCTCAGAGCAGAGCACGCACGCAGGGTGAGGACGCTGGCGATCCGGCTGGGCACAGCCGTGGCGGCGACGGATGGCTGACCGGCGAGCTACGACGGGCCCACGCGGTCACGGGGCCATCCCTCTCGCCAAGTCGCGGCCTGCTGGTGCTGCGCACGCGGACGCAGCCACGACTTCACGAGCACCAGCGTCCGCGGCCATGGCAGGCTGGCACCGTGTCCGCGCTACTTTCTGTACTGCTCGGCGGCGGCCATGGCAGCCGTGTCCGCGCGCTGGGCGTCGCGAGGCAGAGGAGGATTGAAGGGAGGGGTTGGGGCCGGCTGCCGCTTGGTTCGGTCTGCCCTGCCGGAGCCGTCACGGTTGATCGGAGCTGCGGGGACACGTGGCAGGCGAATAAGGCCGATCCCATGGGGCAACTTTCGTACAAGTAAAGATGAGCACAGTATAGATTCATCATTTAAGGATAGAGTCATTTTATCTCTATCTCTACTATATATAATGCATTAAAAAATATTCTTAAAGTCACACGATAAACTATCCTCAATAGTCATTATCTCTCCTAAACTCTAATGAATACATCCAATCAATCTCTATATCTACTTCTCTACTATATATAATGCATAAAAAAATCTCTAATACATATAATGCATAAAAAAACATTCCTAAAACCACACGATAAACTGTTTCTAACCATCATTATCTTTCCTAAACTCTACTAAGTATACCCAATCAAGTGCACCTAAAACCCACCCTTACTTTGAAATAAAGGGACGAGATCTATTCTAGACATCTTCTCTCTTGCTCAGTCAGATCCAACGGATCATATTACACCGACCAAACCTTTGTCACTCATCATCCCTCAATCCCGTCATCCCCTCCCGCACGCACACAACCCACGCGACGGCATGCGGCGCGAGGCGCGAGGCGTGATTACTCCCCTCCCGACGCCGGCTCTACCACTCCCCGATGCCATGCTTCACTCCCTCTCCTTGATTAGCTTCCACCCACAGTCAATCCTTCCCTCCCGTACTGGCAGGAAGTGCACGGCAGGGCGGCTGGGCGTCTGATCGGCCGCTGTCGTCTATGGTCCGTGCGCTCGCCCATCCCCTACTCGTGGGACTCGTGATGGCGAGTGACGCACGCGTGCTCCAGCTGTTTGGCCGCCACAGGGCAGCGTGCTGCGGCTGCTCGCCGCCGCCTTCTTCATCTTTCTCTTTGCGTCTCATCTCCTCTAATGCTGCTGCTTCTGTGACCGTTTGGTGCTCTGCATTACAGGTGATTGGCCAACTGTTCACTGAAATGTCATTGTCAAGATTTGATTGCTTTACTGACAATTGCTTGATTTTGGTGATTGTTGCCTCTTATGGCTGCATTTTTTTTCTGCAGGCTGTTGTATTGGCTGGACTACTGAATTGGAATTGATTTTTTTTGTTTTCAGCTGGTTCGACTGTGTCTGTGGCACAGTACCTACTCACCTACAAGTTAGTCACTGTCCTCTGTCCCAGGCTCCTCTTATTTTGATCCTTGATTCCAGGCATGCTGATTTTTCTATAGATGTGTAGTGAAGTAGTAGTTTGGCGCAAAATTTAGTAGTATTTATAATTTCATTATCTCCTATTGGTGTTGATCGCAGATAAAGATTTCAATTTCATTAGTTGATCAAGAGGATAGTAATAGCCTTGCTTGTGCATACCCTCAAGCCAGTCCCACTCACGAAGGGGAGATGTCTCAGTAGCGCATAATCTGGAGGTGAGTTGCATCCATTTGAAATTGGTATATGAGATTATGGAGAATGTGATATATGAATTTCATTAGCTGCTCAGGAGGTGGCTGCGGTTGGCCTGCTACTTTGAATGATCACAGGATTATAGCTCTGGAGTAGTTGGTAATTGCGTTCCGGATTCAATGCAGATTGTAATTGACTCTTGTTGTGTGACAATTGCGGAGGTGCAGAAGATTGGGGCTCCTTGGGAGATTCAACAGGATGCCTGTATCTTTGCCTAGCAGGTGAAATTTTGTCCATTTATTTTCTATGGATATGGTAGCACTGTGTGAGAATGGATTGAACATGAAGTTCTGTTTATTGTGGTTTTGAAACTGAAAGGTCAGTGCCGCCCCTGCGGGGCGCAATACTGCGTGGGATGCGTCCTCCGGGCGTTGGGCATCATGCTGGATAGGCGCTCTTGGGTAACTTCTAGCTGCTTGATGCACAACAAACACTCTATGGCTAAACTGGTTGTTCAAGTTTGGATACTCTAAATTAATCTGCAGCTGTAGAAGGCACGCATTTTCTAGAGTCTATCAATCTTTCATTGCCTATTCAGATGAGCGTTTCCACTCTAAGGTAAAAAAAGTGTTTTTGCATATCAAAATATATGCTCTACAATTATGCACTTTGCTGCTGTACAGTTAAAATATCTTGGCGAGAGTACCATGATCTGCTTATTAACGACATCATCAGATTTGTGTTGGGGGAGATATTTTCATTTTTTCACTAAAGCTTTATTTCTTTTTCTTTGATTTGATTTTTGACTAAAGTCAAGATATAGCTGTACTCACTTATGCTTGAATATTAGAGCTTGTTTTTTCTTGAATTTTAACAATTAAACTTAAGGATTGATTTACTGTAGTTGTGGTATTGAAATTAAGTTTCTCTTTTCTTTTTGGTTCTCAATGTAATAGTGTATCTTACTGTCTTGTAAGAACCATCTGCTAAATTTCTCAAGTTCAATGAACCATCCACTGCTCTCTCATTCCCAGATCACAGCCCATTTTTTAACCGATGCCTTTGTCAAGGTTGCATTATAGTTAGCTCTCATGTATTTGCGGGTTGAAATCCCATCTGTTATGAAGATCTATTCTTGTGTGAATTCACATTTTAAATGTTTTCACTTTAGCATTGACAAACTGCAGTTTAGCGGGAAACTGATACGGCATTATTGTTATTTACTTGTGCGCTGCAGGCATGGGTTGTTTGACAGCAAAATCGAAGCAGCCAATTTTTGTTTATTTTCATTTTCGAACAATAATCCTTTGATGTAGATGCTACAAGCCTAATACCTTGACCTGCTTCACAAGTTTCTTGTGCCATTTGACTTGGGAGGAAAAGGTAGTTGCCACACCACATTGGTCAAAACATTTCAAAAATTGCTGACAACAGGGGGGGATGAATCATATGAGACAATGTAAAATCAAAATATTTTTTTATGCTCCATTTTCCATGCCAGCTAATTTTGTTTGGGGCTAAAATCTCAAAACAAATTAATTGCTTGTTGATCTATTTATTTGTGAAATATATGTGCAGCTTTGTTGCAAAATATAGAGTACTTCAACTTCAATGCAACATTGCTGCATCCGTCCATAATTGTCTGGAGTCTAGACCATGTCACGCTTGCAGCTGCAGAGAAGATTTTGGTAGAAAGGTGCTTCACACACACTTTGTTGAACATTTGCCACAGCGATCATCGCCACCAAGACATTTATTTAGGGTACAAATGACGATTGACAGAAAATATACTTATTGTAGTTCTAACCCTCTGGGTGTGTCCTGTGAAGTTGTATTTCAAATGAGATCAGCGCTAATATATCTCACTATATGTATCTATATCACTGATGCATATATCATCTTTTAATTGTTCGATTTGTACTACCGAAATTCACCATATCGTTAGCATGGGAAATGTATCATTGCTTCATTGTTTGGTTGATGTGCATCTCTTAAATGAAATCGTAAATGAAACCGTAATGACGCACGGGCACTGTAACAGTGGATAGAAAGGAGTAGTTTTTTTTGTCTAGAGAGCTCCATCACGTTTTCTTGAGGAACTTTTTTATTTTTAATTTTTTTTTTAAAAAATTTACAAAAATAATCAGCCGTTTCAAAAAATGACAGAACTAGTCGCCTACCGTGGGCGTTTTTTAAAAAACGCCCACTGTCTGGGCGTTTTTTGTGACGTGGCAAACGGCCGGCCGGTGCCGGCGTTTGCGGGCGGCCCCCTGGTGGCCAAAAAACGCCCACTG
>CM041631.1:3723526-3758142 GCA_023333625.1 Bothriochloa decipiens
AGGCTGGTCTAGGCTTGGGTTTGGAGGGATCTACACCCTCCGTCTATAATTAAACTCAAGAATTCCGATTTATTTCATCTCAGCTTCAAAGGCTTGCAAGCTTGTGTCGTCTTCCTGATGGCACAAGAGGCTGGACATACCCATGTAAGTTCTATCTTGAACCATCTCTGATTCTTACTAGTTACTTTCTTAAGGTTATATTGTTCTTCCTCGAATGGTATTATATGAAAATTTAAATAAATTATCGGTGCCTAAGAAAAACACAAACATAATTCTTTTAACGTTGTCAATTTTTCAAATATAGCTGCTCATACATTATGAATCAGAGGAAGAAGCCCTTTACATAGTATTTAAAATATAGCTGAAAATTGTGTAAGATTGGTATATTGTTTTATTGGTTTTTTCTACACATCAGGTTTAGAAGGGACAGTTTTCTCAAAAAAAAAAAGGTTTAGAAGGGACAGTAATTTAGCAGTTGGTCGACAGAATTGGTTTTTCCAGTGTGTTTACAACTTTATTTACACCACTTGGCCTGCAGCTAGGGATGAGCCAAAAGGGCTTGACATAGACTATAATCAGAAGAGACGAGTAGATATGTAGAGTATATGGACTTGTTTGCGCATGGATCATATGTTATTGCTTTCATATATTTATATTTTTATTGGAATAAATTTATCTGGAAATTTTGCATTAAATATTAACTGCTGGTGATCTTGCAGCAAGTTGGGGAAGACATGATAAGCAAGTTAAATGACGATGTTTTGCTCACAATCTTAGAAAATTTGGACTTAACAACATCAGTGAGGACAAGTGTCCTAGCCACACGATGGAGACACCTTCCGTGGTTGCTTGGACAACTCAACATAGATATGATGGACTTCATGAACCATATGCCAATCCCATAGCGGATGATCACATTGATAAAGCAATGTCATCTCTGACAGAAGCAGTTAGAAGCATGTTGTCTCCTTCCCGCAGAAAGACAGTGATCACCAGACTTTGTATTTCACTAATTGTTGCCAACAGTTACTCGAGTGAAATCGGTCATCTTGTTAATGAAGTGGTTGAAAATGGGATGGTAAAAGATATGGAGCTCACAAGTGGGATTGAGAGGAACCTGGGCACTGTAAGTGCTGATGACATGGTAAAACATGCAAATGGTGTGAATAGTTTCTTTGGTAACTATCCAAATATATCTCGTTGCCTCACAAGACTCCTCCTTTTTAATGCGACCTTTGTGGAATCAGATCTGCATAATATCATTGCAAATGTATGCACAGAACTTCGTTATCTCTATCTCAGCTATTGTGGTACTAACTTCCAATCAGCATTCAAGATAGACGCGCCAAACTCAAAACTCAACATTCTAGAACTTGTCCACTGTTATTTTTCACAAGTTGAGTTGCATTGCCTTCCAATGCTAGAGAGTCATATTTGGATTTTGGCTAACTAAATGTGTGCCCTTGACTTGGGGACACATCCCATGCCTCAAGGAAGTGGAAGTCTTTTCGGCCATGTCACCTCATCAGGAACAATTCAAGCTAAGTGAGTTTCTGTGTGGTGCAGCATGTATAAATACTTTATCATTGGATTTTCTCGGGCAAAAGGTAATACACATATATTCAATCACTACCGTCTCTACAGTTATTATCAGCTCTGGACTTAGGCCTAGGCATAGTATTAACTTTTTGAACTAAACAGTGTGTATTAACTTTAGAGCAGAACAATGAGATTATGTTTTGTGTGTCTTATTACTGTTTGGAAGACTTTGTTGATATAGGTTTCTTTAATTACATTGAATGATCATATATAATTGATTGATTCTGATATCATTCATTTTGGGAGCATATACATGGCCACATACTCGCATAACATTTTTTTTCTTGTTTCCATCCACTAACCGATCATTTTCCCCTGTTCTATTTCTTTCTCAACTCTCCAGATTTGGCTACTACCTGAAAAACACCAACTTTCCTCAGCATTTAGCAATTTGAGGAAGTTGTGTATATATGATATCTTTATTGGATTTGGCCTTTTGTGGACAACAGCTCTTCTTGAAGCTGCACCACCCCTTGAGATACTTGAAGTTGAGGTACTTTTGCAGTTTTGCCGTTTCTTTAATAATAAAATACAGCAAAACCTTTTTTATCAAGGAAAAAAACCCAGGGACATTTATGCCTTTGTCATTTATGAATATTGCTGAGCGGTGATCTATTAGAGGTGAAGTTGTTAAGTTCTTAATTGATATAAACCACCACCAAAATTTACTGGGTTGACAATGGGACATAATGGCTTGGTTGCTATTTGTTCAGGTCCAAGTAAGATTCTTGGAATGCCAATTCAAACTTTTTATTTAAATTTTGGCTGCTACATGTCATAAATTTGGGTTCATCTCACAATGATGATACAAAAATTAATTCATCATCAAATGGTTTTGTTAATTTGAAATAAGCAGTGACCAAAGTATATGTAAGGGGGGCCATTTCCATGTTATCTGCTGTATAACAGGTAAATCAGATTGGAAATACTAAGCAGTAGGCACTTGAGCATGATTCCTAGCTGCCATCATGCAGTGACGCATGTTTTCATGCATATGCACGTGCTATGTGTCGCTCAGTACTATTAGTTCCCTGCAAATAAATATTTGTGATTATTGAAAAGAACTTAGTTCATTTAATCATTTTCACTTCATAAAATATGTTACATGTTGTCGGGTACCTGGATAAAGGGATACCCTAAACCCTCGATCTCCAGGAGAATTAGTCCCCGAACAGATTAACCCAAATCACCAAAAAACCTGCAACCAGCCTAAGAGGCGAAGGTCCACCAGCGTACCTCGAACCATGCTGGGCCGGCCCACGAGCAGCGTCCAAGTCGAGACCGTCCCCCTATTCGATGGAAAGCCTCGAGTGACGGAAGCCCACCCGATCGGACGACCCCCCCTCAAGTGACGGAAGTCCGCCCGAGCGGACGATGCCTCGTCGACTGCTACTACCCCCTCGATCCACCTACTTCCTGTACGGCACTCAAAGCATTTAATGCACACGCCAACTCCTACCTAACCTCGTAGCTACAACATGGTAACAACGACCAAGTATGACGGTCAAATCTTGCTTTTACCGCCCATACCCGGAGAATCGGTGATTCGTACCGCACTGTTACACCATGTCAGACACTGTGCCTCATCAGGCACCCCCTCGAGACGCAATCGTCAATATTCGTACCGCATTTCCCGGAGCTCGGTCTTATCCGTCAAGGCCTCGACTCCCCTCGGCCACCCCTCAGGTCGGACCTCAACGCCTCCGGTCGGCACTCCCGACGCGACGCGGACAAGGACCAGCACGTCCACTCATGGGCACGGGTCTTTCACCGACCACCCGCTGTGTCATCGTGACGCCCCTGAAGGACAGCCATCGACTCCAAGCACGTCGCTACAGGGCAAGCCATGCCGGGTGCATGTAACACCCCTGGTGTTATATTAACTAAAACATGCCATGTCATCATATGCATTTCAAAGCATTCATGTTTAAGTCAACCTTAATGTGCATCAACTAAAACAAGTTTACATTTCATAGGTTGATTGTGTTTCTGGAATGTTTTGTCACATGAAATCATAAAACCCTACTTTCGAATGTAATATAAAATACTTGGTTTATATTCTATGTACTTGAGGTGTAAACCGTGTTTACTAGTGTCAAGCATAGTGTATAAATCTAAGTCCAACCCTTAAAAATGATTTCTATATTTGAAGTTGAATTTGTATTTCAAAGCTTATTTTCGAGCCTTGTAATTCAAATTTAAATTCAAATTGGAAAGCTATAAAATGATTTTCTAAAGTCAACTTGGTCAACCAAGGGTTTCATTGGGTCATTGACCTAAAAATGTCCTTGGATGATGTTTGTGATCACTAATGACCAAACAATTAATTTAGAAACCAAATCGAGTGTGAATTCGGTTTCAAAAACCCTTTATTTCAAAACCTTGTTTTATCCCTTTTTATATAATTAAAAATCTATATAGAATTTAGAGATACTCTCAAAATATAGTTTGTATATCTTAACAAGAGCTACAAAGTTGGTATTTAAAGTTTTTCAAGTTTCTAAAAAGAATTTCAAATGAATTTAAAAATACAGTTTTCTAGCATTTGTCGTCCTTTGATTTTAAAACCATAATTCAAAAATTATGCATAATTTGGGAAAACTTTATTTATGAAAAATGTTTGATTTGAAAAGTTAAACATTTCATAGTTTTGAAGAATTTCAAGTTTTATTGAAAAATCAAAAGTAATTTTAAATATCTATTTCTAAGGTTTTATTCCCCTTTTGAATTTGAATTCATATTTAAAAAATTAAGCAGAATTTCAAAATGTTTGTTAAATAAAAGATGTAGCTTTTGAAAAGTTGTGCAAATGATATTTTAGGATATTTTTAAGTTCCTATGTAATTTCTGGAGTAATTGCAAATTTTCAAAAATGACCTAATCTGCTACAGTACCGGGACCTATGAGCAGCCGCCATCGCCAGCTTCTCAAGCCGCGCCGCCGTCCAGCGCGGCACATGCCGGCGTACCGCGACCGCCAGCTCGCCTCCGCGCGCGAAGCTTCGCCGTCTGCGTGTCATCAGCTTGCACCTCGCCCCTGCCCTATAAATATGCGCGGTCGGCCGTCGTCTTCTTTTCTTCTTTCTGCTTGCCGCTGACGACCTCGCTCCGCCACCTAAATTCGCCACTGTTGCTCCATCTCTGCCCGCTTCGTTTTGCCTGAAGCTCCGCCTTGACCTTGCACTTCTTCTGAGCCAATTCGTGCCCGCTCTCGCCGTCTGAGCCACCTGCACGACGTCATCTTCCTCGCGAATGGCAACTGCGCCGCCGCGAGATTTTTCACCGTCAACCGCCGCCGTGGTTGGTTATATATATTCATCAACCCTGCTATCGTGTTCTCCATTCTTTTCTGCTCATCGTGCACTCGTTGGTCAGCTTGAAGGTGCATAGGGACCGTCGGAACGGTCACCTTGCCGCCGGAGCACTGCCGCCGCCATCACCGCCGCCGTTTGTAGCTCGTCTCCGTTCACCACCGAGCCCGATAGCGTGCGCACCAGACCCGCGGTGAGCTCCTGCGCCTGCCCTTGCCCTCAATTTCATCCTTGCCGCGTCGTAGCCGCCGGTCACCGTAGCTCGCCGTCGGCATGACCATGCCGCTCTGCCGCGCGCGTAGCCATCTTGGCTAGGGGCCAGGATCGGCTCCATCATGTGGCTTAGCATGTTCGCCTGAGTGCCCCACATATGCCCGTGCACTCGCCGTCGCCGAAAATAGCTCCGGTCAGCTTTGTCGCTGTGCCGCCGCGGCCGCCGGCTAGTGCGCCGCCGTCGCCCCGCCGCTGCATTAACCAGCCCAAGTTGTTCACCGTGTCGAGAGGAGCCTATAGGGCCAAGCCCCGACGCCAGAGACCTCACCACCGGTGAGATATCGCCGGTCAATCGTCGCGCCGCCGTCGGTCAGCACAGGGACACTGTTCCCATTTACTTTTTCTATTTTCAGAAAATGATTTAAATGCTATTTTCTTAGAAAAATCATAGTAATTCATATATAGCTCCAAAAATTCTAAAAATTTATGTGTATGCTCTTTATGGTGTTCTCTGCCTAGGAAAAATATGAAATATCAAATTGGAGTACTTTTTGCATATGTTAAAATTAGTCCTTTTAATTAAAAAATCACCTTCAATGATTTTTAATAAATAAAATAATTGGTTTTTATTTCTAAAATTTATTTTGGCATCTAATTAGGCTAAGAGCTTTTTAAAATAAATTTTTGAGCTCAATTAGACAAATTTAATTTTATGCCTTTATTTTATGCTTTTAAATAATTAATTAATCCTTTTTAATTAAGTTTAATCATTATAGGCTTGTTTGACTTTGGGATTGATTGATGACCTTGGGTCATTGACCCTAATGATCTTTGGCACATTAATAAATTGTTTGCGCTTACCTGGATCATGTCATTAGGGTCTAATCAACGTTATTTCATGTGTTTAATAACCTTATTAAATGACATAGTTAACCCTAATGAACTTAGTAAGTTTTGGTTAGCTTGCAACTTTATCGTGAAGAAAAGTTGTACTCAAGTCCTTAATCTGGTCATGCATCCATCGAGCATCATGTTTACTATTCCATCATGTTGAGACGTATCATGTTATCGTGTAGCTTCCGTTAACGAAGAATTTAACGTTGTCGCACCAAATCCCAAGGAAGAGCAGAACCAGGAGCTGGGTGTTGATCCAGAGTTTGAGACCGTCTACACCGAATACCAAGGCAAGCTCCGGATGCATTCAAACCCTATTCTATTTTGTAAAAGTTTTATCGCTTCGGCTATGAAATGTTGCATTAAGTAATAGGAGTTGAGTGATAAACCACCAATTGCATTACCTGTTTTACCCCATATTTCTTGTTACCTGTTAATTGGGAAATGTGTAGTAATGCTTAGCCCTGCTTAATTAGCTAGGTGTTCAAAAGCTAAAAGAATGAAAAAGATGAGAATGGCTTTGTTTGTAGAATCATGATGATAGTTAATAAATCGAGTCTGGACAGTTAACTTGCATTGGGAAAGGAGTCCCTCTAGTGTTTCTCTCTGTTGATGCCCTAGGTCCCGTGTCGATGGTGAATCGGTGATATCGAGAAATTAGAAATCCACATGCATGAAGTGATATACAGTGGGCTAGAGTACCCACGTATGTCATGGAGTGATGTATAGTGGGCCAGAGTCCCCACATATGTCATAGTGTGTTATACTGTGGGTTTAAGTTCCCATGTATATCGGTACATCGGGTCGAAGTGCTCATGTGTATCATGTGGTGATATATGGCTGCGGTTGTTATCCCGGTATATCAGTGATCTGGTATGCATCGGAGTTAAAGTCTCCGGTATCCCAGTGATCTAGGCCCCAGCTGGGTATGAAAATGGATTCGAATCGCCGTTGCTTCTCGGAGAAGAAGACTCGATCGGTGTTCATCATCGTAGTAACAACTTGAATTATGGTTAAGGTTTATAGATGGAGTTGGTTGATAATCTTGAACTAGAGCTTTACAACTTTACTTTTTGTTGAGCTTTTCTGCAAAAAAATTCCTACGAGCCTTACCTTGTCCCTCTAGCCTGCATTTCCTGAGTCTTCACCCCTCTTTTTCGTCGGGTCAGTCTTGTTGAGTACCTTTGTACTCAGGGTTTGTTAAACCCTTATTGTAGGTGAGCCCCATGCGTAGGATTGCTTTGCATCCTGTTGCATGACAGTCGTTGCGGAGAGTGACGACGTGTAGGATGTTTGGCTCTTGGGCAGAGCTTATCGCTTGGTATTGTAATAAAATTATTTATCGCTACTCCACTACTACTAAGGTTTGTAATATTTAAACTTATGGTTTGTAAGATTTGAAGTTAAAAGGTTTGTAAACTTATGTTATTGTAACTCTTTCGCTGTTTACTCTGATGTATATTATTTGTATAAAACTGTTGTAATACTGCAATGTCTCTTTGTAATGATTGATCCTGCTCAGAGAATCGTGGATGATTCGGGATTTACCCGACAGACCTTTTAAGTCTTATGGAACACATTCATGGTTATTAGGAGTCTGTTAGACAATAATCATGCGTGTGGGCCATATGGTTTAGGAGGTTCTGCCACAGTGCACGCCTCTACAGCGGCTATGACATGATCGGCATCACCTCCTCGACGTCACCACCTACGGCAGCTCTAGGACTCTTGTACACCTGTGCCTCTACTTGGCCTATAAAAGGGGACGTCGGGTTCGTTATAGAGAGGGCTTCCAGAGCCCCAGAAAACGCTCAAGTCCTAGCTAAATCTCACTCTCTATGTCTCCGTTCTCACTCACTCGCTTGTATTCTCCCCTGTACAAGCACTTTGGTGCAAGATAATACAAACCTTCTCCCCCTGTTGGACGTAGGGCCTTCTCTTGCCCGAACCAGGATAAAAACCGTGTGTTCTTCTTGCATCACCATCCGGTTTAGGGAGCACACAGTACACGTTTACTCATCGGCTTAGGGCCCCCGGGTCCGAACACTGACGGCTGACGCGCCAGGTAGGGGAACTGTGTGTCATAACCGCTTCCGCCATTTTTCGGATGGCAGACTCCGTACCATCACTTTCGTTCGCTACGGTGATCTGGTTTGGGAGTTTGGAGTTCATGTCGCTAGGCCATGGCCAAGACATGGTCCTGCTCTCGTTCGGAGATCTAAGCGAAAGCAGTCCCGGGCCCCTGCAACGGGCCCCTCGCCAGTCTTGTCACCATGCTTCGGCACCTAGGAGGAGGCGTGGCTGGCACAACCACCGTCGCCGCTCCGAGACGACATCCACCTCGGCTTCCTCGTTCCCGGCTGAGGACGCAGGGTCCCTGGATGGGAAACTGGCAGACCTGCACCGGGGATCGGAGGAGTTGGGAGGCCTCGGCGGCGACCCAGACTCCGCCTTCACGATGCGTTCGCCGAGGGAGCCGGGTACCTCCTCTCCGGCGGGCCCGGCTTCAGCGCCACCCGGTCTGTTGCCGCACGAGATATACGAGACTCGCCGGTCGTTCCCGTTCGGCCTGGACAACAACGCCGGGACATACTCCGTCGTTGTACGCTCCAGTCTCGGCATTTACGCGAACCATCCCGGGCACCTCTTGCGCACCACTCTGCGTTTGGAGGCACCCGTGCCCATCCCAGAGTATCCAAGGCCGTCGAGGGATCCCGGCACGATACACTACACCCTTAGTACGCTCTGACGACAGCTGGAGCAGGAGCGGCGTGGGCAGTTCCCCACTACTCTGGCAGCCCTGACTCCGACTCCGACAACTATGACCCTACACGCGAGTGCTTCCACATCGATGGAGGCGTCGCGCCGAGCAGCGACACCGTCGACCCCACAGCCATGGTCGCAGCCACGGCCGCAGCAGGAGGCACCCTCGTTGCGGCAAATCAGGAGGAGCAGCCACCAGCTGCGCCAAACGACGCGCGGTTGCCTCAGGACGCTCAGGACGCCCAGCTCGTGCAAGTACGGGAAATGCGAGCCAAGCTCGACGAGGACCGGGAGCGTCTATGCCAGCTCGAGCGAACCCTCGAGCGGCAGAAGGGCTCGAGCCAGAGCCCGAGAAGTCCATCGGCAAATCGTCAGGGAGGGTGCGATCGAGCGCCCCGTCTTCAACCGTGCCAGCCAGAACGTCGCCGCAGCAACCATGCTTCTTCGCAACATGCCGGCCCCCTCGAACCCTGAGGCCCGTCGCATCCATCAAGAGGTTCAGGGCCTCCTCGAGGTGGCTGCCGCACAGCAGGCCGAAAGCTCAGCCTCGAGACGTCGAGGGGTGGTTTCGGAGCAACCCCCTGAACCCTCCCGACACGAGAGGGAAGGCTTGGTCCATCAAGCAGACGCCCTCGACCAAAGAAGGCGATCCCTGTCCGTGAACGTATCTGCGACGACCGCGAGCCTCGAGACGCACGCCACGACATCAACGAGAACCGCCAACGCAAGAGCGGTGATGCCGATGCGCGAGGCTACAGCGCACACAGGGGTGGGCGTTACGACAGTGACGAGGACCGGCATCGGTCCCCCGAGCCGCCGGGCCCTCGAGTCTTCAGCCAGACGATTCGGAGGACACCGCTGCCGAATCCCTTCCATCCCCCATAAGCCTCGTCAAGTACAACGGCGAGACCAAGCCCAAGCTATGGCTAGCCGACTTCAGGTTGGCATGCTAGTTGGGCGGAGCGTGCAGCGACCACGCCATCATCCGGCAACTTCCCCTCTTCCTATCGGACACCGCTCATAGGTGGCCCGAGGAGCTCCCCTCCGACCAGATCCTTGACTGGACCGACCTCGTCAGGGTGTTCGAGGGGAACTTCAAGAGAACCTACGTACGCCCCGGCAACAAGTGGGACCTCCAAAGCTGCAAGCAGAAGTCCGGGGAGTCACTCCGCGATTTCGCTCGACGCTTCTCCAAGCAGCGCACCAAGCTTCCCCACATCCCCGACGACGATGTGACCCTGGCATTCATTGTCGGGACCACCTGCAAGGAGCTGGTATGGGAACTGGGGCGCAACCCCCGAAAACCGCCAACAAGCTGATGGACATCGTCGCCAATTACGCCGTCGGCGAGGAGGTAGTTGGTGCCTTCTTCGACGACGGCCAGGGCAAGCGCAAGGCCAAGCAGGGTGACCCCGAAGGCTCGAATCGGGGTGCCAAGAAGAGCGGCAAGAAGAAAAACCAGTGGGGCAAGCGCGAGGTCGCCCCTAACGATCTTGTGGCCGCCGCCGAACGCAAGAAGCCTCGGGGCCCTCCCGAGAAGGGCCTCTTTGATGAGATGCTGAAAAATCCGTGCCCCTATCACAAGGGGCCTGCCAGCCACAACCTCAAGTTCTGCCGAATGATCAAGAAGTACTTCAAGAGCATGGGCCTCGGGAAGGATGACAAGAAGGAGGATCCCAAGGACAAGGGCGGCGACAAGGAAGACAGCTTCCCCGAGGTCTACGACTGCTACATGATCTATGGGGGGCCCTCGACCCGGCTTTCACCGTGCCAACGCAAGAGGGAGCGTCGAGAAGTCTTCTTCGTGCGGGTTGCGACCCCCAACTACCTCGACTGGTCTGATACGGCCATCACGTTCGACCGTGAGGACCACCCGGACCACGTCCCCAGACCTGGGGTGTACCCGCTCGTCGTCGACCCCATCATCGTCAACACTCGCCTTTCCAAGGTATTCATGGATGGAGGCAGTAGACTCATGTCATTTATGCAGAGACCCTCGACCTCCTGGGGGTCCCGAGGTCCAAGCTCCAACCCAGCGCCGGGGGCTTCCACGGAGTCGTACCAGGGAGGAAGGCTCTCCTCGTCGACCGCATCGACCTCCTCGTCTGCTTCGGCACTCTCGCCAACTTTAGGAAGGAGACGCTCACCTTCGAGGTGGTCGGGTTCCACGGAACGTACCATGCCATCATCGGCCGGCCTGGCTACGCCAAGTTCATGGCAGTCCCCAACTACACCTACCTCAAGCTCAAGATGCCGGGCCCCTCCTTCGAGCACGCATACGACTACGACATCGAGTGCGTCGAGAATGGGGAGGCTGTCGAGGAGTCCGCAATGCTGGCGGCAACCCTCGAGGGTCTCGCTGCCGAGCTTCCTGACCTCAAGCGCCACGCAGGCAACTTCGAGCCCGCCGAAGACACAAAGAAGATCCTCCTCGACCCGAGCAGCTCCGATGAGAGGGCGCTGACGATCAGCACCACCCTCAATGACAAATAGGAAGCAGTGCTCGTCGACTTTCTCCGCGCAAACGCCGATATGTTTGCGTGGAGTCCCTCGGACATGCCGGGCATTCCGAGGGAAGTCGCTGAGCACGCCTTGGAGATCCGGGCCGGGTCCAAGCCGGTGAAGCAACGCTTATGCCGCTTCAACGAGGAGAAGCGCAAGATCATCGGGGAGGAGATCAACAAGCTTTTGGCGGCCGGGTTCATCAAGGAGGCTCATCATCCCGAGTTGTTAGCTAATCCTGTACTAGTTAAGAAAAAGAATGAGAAATATAGGATGTGTGTAGACTATACCAGTTTGAATAAAGCATGTCCTAAAGTTCCCTTTCCCTTACCACGTATTGATCAAATCGTTGATTCAACTGCGGGATGTGAAACCCTCTCCTTTCTCGACGCTTACTCTGGCTACCACCAAATCAAGATAAAGAAGTCCGACCAACTTGCGACTTCCTTTATCACCCCTTTTGGCATGTATTGTTATGTAACTATGCCCTTCGGGATTCGAAACACCGTGGTAACGTACCAACGATGCATGCTCCACGTCTTTGGTGAACACATCGGGTCAACGGTCGAGGCCTATGTCGACGACATCATGGTCAAAACTAAGAAGGCCGACAACCTCATCAATGACCTCGAGATCACGTTCAAGTGCCTTCGGGCAAAGAACATCAAACTCAACCTCGAGAAGTGTGTCTTCGGTGCCCCCGAGGCATGCTCTTGGGGTACATAGTCTCTCAGCGCGGTATCGAGGCCAACCCCGAGAAGGTCTCCGCAGTCACCAGGATGGGTCTAATCCGAGACCTCAAGGGTGTCCAGAAAATCACGGGTTGCCTTGCAGCCCTCAGTCGCTTTATCTCATGACTCGGAGAAAAAGCACTGCCTCTGTACCGCCTCTTGAAAAAATCAGAGCGCTTCGCGTGGACCCCCGAAGCTGAGGAAGCCCTCGCCAAGATCAAAGCCATGCTGACCTCGCCTCCGATTCTCGTACCTCTGAACCTAGCCGAGCCGCTCTTACTCTGTGTCACTGCAACCACCCAGGTGGTCAGCGCGGCCATAGTTGTCGAGAGGGAAGAAGGGCACGTCTTGCCCGTCCAGCGGCTGGTCTACTTCATTAGCGAGGTACTCTTGGAAACCAAGGTTCGCTACCCGCAGATCTAGAAGCTGCTCTACGCCATCGTGATCACACGACTCAAACTTCGGCACTACTTCCTCAACCACCCGGTGATCGTGGTCTCATCTTTCCCCCTCGGAGAGATAGTCCAGAACCGGGAGGCCGCCGGGAGGATAGCCAAATGGGCGGTTGAGCTCATGGGAGAAACTCTCTCCTATGCTCCGCGCAAGGCCATCAAATCTCAGGTGCTGGCCGACTTCATCGCCGAGTGGACCGATACCCAACTCCCTCCAGCTCAGATCCAAGCAGAGCTCTAGACGATGTTCTTCGACGGGTCGCTGATGAAGACAGGAACGGGCGCAGGCCTACTCTTCATTTCGCCCCTTGGAGTCCACATACGCTACGTGATCCGACTCCACTTCGCCGCCTCTAACAACGTTGTAGAGTATGAGGCCCTCGTCAATGGCTTGCGCATCGCCATCGAGCTCGGGGTTCGACGCCTCGAAGTTCGCGGTGACTCGCAGCTCGTGATTGGCCAAGTCATGAAGGCCTCGAGTTGCCATGGCCCTAAGATGGAGGCCTACTGTAAGGAGGTTCGCAAGTTGGAGGACAAGTTCTACGGCCTCGAGCTCAACCACATTGCCCGTAGATACAACGAGGCCGCAGACGAGCTGGCAAAGATCGCGTCGACTCGAGGTACTATACCACCTGACGTTTTTCTCGAAGGACCTGCACGAGCCCTCGGTCGATCTAGGCGCAGGGGAAGGAGCTCCCAGAGGATCGAACCGAGGCCCGGCGTATCGCTCGACGGGTCAAGACCTATGTCCTCTATGGCAATGACAAGGAGCTTTATCGATGAAGCCCCACCGGGGTCCTTCAGCGCTGCATCACCATCGAGGAGGGAAGGAGGCTGCTCAAGGACCTACACTCGGGGGCTTGCGGCCACCACACTGCTCTAAGGACCCTTGTCGGAAACGCCTTCAGGCAAGGTTTTTATTGACCGACCACAGTCTCCGACGCCATCAGTCTAGTCCGTTCTTGCGAGGGGTGCCAATTCTACGCCAAGCGAACACACCTCCCGGTCACACTCTACAGATGATCCCCATGACGTGGCCCTTTGTCGTGTGGGGGCTCGATCTCGTCGGGCCCCTAAAGAAGACAACTGGGGGCTGCACTCACCTGCTCGTAGCCATCGATAAGTTCACCAAGTGGATCGAGGCTCGGCCCATCACCAACATCCGCTCCGAGCAGGCGGTTCTATTCTTCACCGACATCATCCATCGCTTCGGGGTCCCCAACGTCATCTTCACCGACAATGGCACGCAGTTCATCGGCAAGAAGTTTCTGGACTTCTGCGACCACCATCACATCCGTGTGAATTGGTCCGCGGTCGCCCACCCTCGAACTAACGACCAGGTCGAGCGTGCCAACGATATGATTCTCCAAGGGCTCAAGCCAAGGATTTTCAATCGCCTCAAGAAGTACGGGAAGAAGTAGGCCGCCGAGCTACCATCGGTCCTGTGGAGTGTAAGGATGACGCCTAGTCGAGCCACGGGGTTTACCCCGTTCTTCATGGTCTATGGGTTCGAGGCTGTCCTCCCAACGGATCTTGAATACGGGTCCCCTCGACTAAAGGCCTACAACGAACAAATGAACGAGGAAGCACTCGCAAACGCCATCGACAAACTCGAGTAGGCTCGAGATGTGGCTCCCCTCAACTCCGCGAGGTACCAACAAAAGCTCCGACGCTACCACGACAAGCACGTGTGCAAGAGGTATCTCTAGGTCGGCGACCTCGTCCTCCGTCGACGGTAGAGCAACAAAGGCCGACACAAGCTGACTCCACCATGGGAGGGTCCCTACATCATCGCCGAGGTGTTGAAGCCTGGAACCTACAAGCTATCAAACGGCAAGGGCCAAACCTTCACCAACGCGTGGAACATCGAATAGCTACGTCGCTTTTACCCCTAGGGCCTCGAGGCCTTGTACTTTTTCTCACATCATGAATGAATAAGAAGTACTTTCGTTTAAAAGTTCAACTTTTTTCACATGCATAAGGTAGCCTCGACTTTGCTTCATCAGAGCCGAGCCTCCCTCGGGGGCTGGAAGGGGGAACCCTCTGCGTCCCTAAAAACTATCATTTTTTGAAAAATCTTCTACATAGTCACGAGGCCACGAGGGCACCTTAAGGCTCAAGGGGCTGTCGAGCCGCGAGATCGCCCACGCGTCCGCGCTACGGTACCTCCACTCACTTCCTGACGCCAAGGGGTGCAACCACGTGCTAAGAACACTTAGTAAAAGCACACGATTTTGAAAAGTCAATGTCTAGCGTTCCTATATGCTTCGATATGAGTTCCTGCGTAGTCGATGAGGCCACGAGGGAACCCTAAGGCCGAGGGGACATCGAGTCACGAGATCGCCTACGCCTCCGGGCTACGGTACCTCCACTCACACCCCACACCAAAGGGCGCAACCGTGCGCCAAGAAGACCGCGTAAAAACTCAACTCGAGCAAAAAAGGAACGACAAAGTCGAACTCGAAAGCATTCGAAATGCATTTAATCTTCATGTTTCGAGGCCCTCAAGGCCTCATAGCCATAATTCACATAAGCTAACCTATTACATGGGCCTTCATGCCCAGATTTGGCTCACAGGCCGGCTTCTTCTTTGTCAACGCCCGACGGAAGGACCTCGGGCTCGAACAGCTTCGCCAAACGACCGCCGGGCTCCTCAGCAGCCTCGATCAAGGCCCTGTGCCTCTCCTCGTTCTCGACGTCGGTTTTGGAGGGGTCGCAGACAAAGCCGTGGGAGACCACCCCATGTCGTAGGTGAAGCCAGAGCACACAACCGCCATCGCCCGCTTCACACCAACATGAAGCGCGTTTCGGACCTGCTCCCTTGCGACGCGGCTGAGCTCGTATAGCCGGGCGACGAAGGAGCCCCCACGTATGTCGCCCTCGACTTCCGCTTGAGGTTCGACATCGAAGCCATCACAGACCGAGGTGATCGCGGTGCTGAGGGTGTCGGTTAGCCTCGTCTCGGCCAAGTAGGCGTCCCGGAGCGTCTTGACGCTGTCCCGAGCCTTGATCAACTCCTCGTTAAGGTCTGAAATGTAAGACAGGGGTCAGCCGCGACAAGAGCGGCAAAGGCAAAATCCAAAGGCTAAAGAAGAAGACTCACCAGCGGCATGGGTCTCGAGGGCCGTGTACCCTTCCTGCAGCTCGGCATGCTCCTTCTTTGCCGTCTTTAGGGCGCGGACCGCCTCCGTCCTCTCCACCCTTAGGTCCTCGATCGCCATGCTAGCCAACGTGAGGGCCTCCTCCTTTTCCTGAGGGTTTTCTTAAGCGTGGCAGCCTCGGCGGACAAGGCCTCGAGGGCCTTTCACGCCTCCTCCTGGGCCTTGGCGGCGTCGTCCCTGGCCTTGGCTTCCGCTTCCTTGGCCTGGGTCGTCTCCCCTCGAGACACCGAGGCATCCTCTTTGGCCTTCTCCGCCTCCCCCCGGGCCTTGGCGACATCCTCCTTGGCCTGGGCCACCTCCCCTCGAGCCGACGAGGCGTCCTCCTTGGCCTTCATCACCTCCTCCCGGGCCTTGGCCGCGTCTTCTTTCGCCTTCTCTGCCTTGGCCCGGGCAGCCTCAACTGCCGCTTGCAGCACGGGAGCCTGCTCCCATCCACCCCTTGTCAGGTGGATGAATTGGGGTTTGGCTTGGGAGCGCCCCCTCAGGTCCTAGGAATAGAAAGACACAAAAAAAGGGACGTCAGATAAGAAAGTAAATTGACCCCCGCACCACGAAGGGAGATCACATACCCGGAAGCATCTTGCCAAGTCCTCGGAGGCGATGTCGACCGCCAACTACAGGGCGTGCTGCAACCAAGCCCGGAACTCCTCGACGTGCTCCCATCTCTCGACCTCTGCCGGATCGTTCACCTCGAGCATGGGAGCGTCGGGATTTTTCGGGTCCCGGAGTCAAAGCTTCCAGACCCCAGTGAGGGAGGTCCTCGATCCGCTCCTGCACCGCCGCCATAATGCCATCCCCCATCTCGACTGAGCCACCGTTCCGGAGCACTCGGTCTGCCAGCGTGGGGAATGGTAACACCGCTCCTTCCTCGACCCTCGACGACCCAGCCTCCCCTGTCTTTTGCTTCCCCTTGGCGAGGAGGCCGGGAGCGTACAAACCGGGGCCATACGAGGATCCTCGATCGGCCGACGCCCCAGCCGACGTCGGGTGAGGCGTCAATGCTGTCGAGTACCTAGGAAAGGGGTACCCCAAACCCTCGATTAACCGGACTAATCCCCGATATCAGCAACGCAAACCCTCCAACAACATCCCTCACTATCGCTCAAAAGCCCACAGGCTAAGACATACTGGGTCGGCCCACGAACAGGCGTCGACAGCCCAAAGCCACAGCCTGCTCGACGGGCTACCACGCAGACCGAGACTGTACGCTCGAGGATACGATTCGGGCGACCCCTCGAGGACGGAACTTCGCCCAAGCGAACGGGCCGGCCTCGAAGACGAAACTTTGCCCAGCGAATGAGCTAACCCTCGAGGACGAAACTTCGCCCAAGCGAATGAGCCCGCCCTCGAGGACGGAACTTCGCCCGTGCGAATAAGCAGCCCTCGAGCACAGTATACCCCTCGGCTACCTACTCCCCGTACGGATCCAGGCGTATTCAATGCATTTTACCTGCCCCCGCCTAACCGTATGGTCACAGTTACAGTAACAGTCACGAGTATGGCAGTTGAATCCTGCTTTTATCGCCCATACCCTAGAATCCCGCGGATCGTACCTCCCTGTTACGCCATACCGAGCACTGTGCCCCGTCCAGCACCCCCTCGAGACGCGTAAGTCAGCACATTCCTCGCATTTCCCGGGATTCAGCCTTATCTGGTGGGCCTCGACCACCTCGACTCGACCCCCTCGACTCGAGCTAAGGCCCCGACCGTCGCCCCTCGGCTCCGTCACGCTGACCCTCGAGCGGGACTTCAACGACTTCGGTCAACACTTCAACAACTTCCGACGCGACGGCTGCAGGACCTCGCATGTTGACGTACACCTCTACAGCGGCACCGACATGATCGGCATCAACGACATACGTTACCAACCACGTGAGCCCTAAAAACATGTACTCCTGTGCCCCTCCTTCACCTATAAAAGGAGGCGCCAGGACTTTAGCTGGAGGGGGATCGAGAGATCCAGAGCATCATACGCTAAGGCTTTAGATCACAGAACAACACCATGAGACAGTGTGAAGTAGAGAGCTAAGCGCTCGAAACGCTCGAGCTCAAGCTCACACATCTCACACCCACTTGTATTCACCCCTGTACTAGCACTTCGGTGCAAGATAACACGAACTATCCCCTCGCTGGACGTAGGGCCTTCTTTGCCCGAACCAGGATAAATCTCCGTGTCCTTCTTGCATCACCCACCGGATTAGGGAGCACGCAATTACGAATTTACTCGTTGGTGTTGACCCCCGGGGTCGAAACACCAACAGTTGGCACGCCAGGTAGGGGAGCTGCGTGTTACCAATGATTTCCCGCCATCTTTTCCGGATGGGCGACTCTGTTTTACCACTTTCGCGCACTACGGTGATCTGGTTCGGGAGCCTGGAGTTCATGTCCCTCGATCAGGGCTATGACATGACCCTGCTCTCGATCAGTGACCCAAGCGGAGGTCGCATGTGCCCCCACGCACAGGAGGGGCCACTCGTCGGTCTCACTACCATGCTGCCGCAACCAGAAGGAGGCACGATCGACGTCGTCATCACCATCAACCTGAGTCGAGGATGGTGCCCGCCACATTCCCCTCGCTCCAGACTGGTGATGAGGAGCCCCTTGTTGGGGGATTATCTGACCTGAGTTCAGGAGCAGAGGACGGACCAACCAGGCTCCACGACAACCCCGACTTCACCTTCGCAATGCACTCGTCGAGGGAGCCCGGCAGAACTCCCCCGATGCGTGCGACCCCAACTCCATCGAGCCTACTTCCGCACGAGCTGTTCGAGTGTCGTCGACGGTTCCCGTTCGGTCTCAACAACGTCGTAAGGACATTCTCGACCACGACCCACTCCAACATGAGTACGATAGAGGACCGCCCAGGCGCCCTCCTTCGTGCAATGACAGACGTGGGGATGGTCATGCCGGCCTCCGTGGACTTGGGCTTCGCGAGAGCGCCCGGGCCCCGGAGGTACACCGTCGGCACACTCCGATAGCAGCTGCAGGAGGAGGCGCGGGGACAAATGCTCGTCTTCTACTGCGGCGACCCTGACTCTGACTCTAACCATTGGGACCCTACCCGCGAGTGTCTCCACATCGATGGTGACGTCGCCTCCAATCAGGACATCGTCGATCCGATGGCCGATGCGCTGCCACTGCAGCGGGAGGGGCTCCCCCCAGAGCAGAGATCGACAACCAGTCGCACCCCGAGAGGCGTGCCCCCGTCCTGACGAGCAGGACGCACAGCTGGCACAAATTCGGGAGTTGCAGGCTAAACTCGACGACGACTGGGAACGACTGCGCCAGCTCGAGCGAATCCTCGAGCAGGAGCGTCGACCACCCGGTGGTAGAGCCCGAGCCCGTCAACCGTTACCCTCGAGCAAGCCAGAACATTGTCGCGACGACTATGCTTCTTCGCAATATGCCCATGCCATCCAACTCGCAAGCTCGACGGATACAACGCGAGATCGAGAGTCTCCTCCAAGTTGCTGCTGTTCAACAAGCTGAGAGCTCAACCTCGAGGCGTCGAGGGGCAGCTTTCGAACCACAGGCCTAGCCCTCCCGACCCAAGAGGGAGGGTTCAGTCGATCAAGAGGCGGCCCTCCGAGCGAAGAAGACACCAGCCCAAGATCGTATCATTAACAACCGCGCCCCGCGTGATGCGCGCCTCGATATCATCGAGAACCGCAAGCTCGGGGACGCTGAGGATCGATGGTACAGTGCCCATCGTGGGGGGCGTTACGACAGCGATGAAGGCCCCGGAGCCACCGGGTCCCCGAGTCTTCAGTAGGACGATCCGCAACGCCCAGCTGCCCCACAAGTTTTGACCCCCTACAAGCGTCGTCAAATACAACGGCGAAACCAAACCCGAGCTCTGGCTAGCCGATTTTCGACTGGCTTGTCAGGCAGGCGGAGCACGTGACGATCACGCGATCATATGTCACCTTCCCCTGTTCCTATCCGACACCGCGCGTGGGTGGCTCGAGGAGCTTCCCCTGACCAGATTCGCGACTGGGTCGACCTGGTCCGGATCTTCAAGGGGAACTTCAAGAGTATGTACGTGCGTCCTGGAAACTCCTAGGAACTACGCAACTGCAAGCAGAAACCAGGGGAGTCTCTTTGTGACTTCGCTCGACGTTTCTCCAAGCTCCGAACCGAACTCCCCCACATCTCTGATCTCGACGTCATTCTAGCGTTTGTTGCGGGTACGACCAACACCGTTGACGAGCTCATGGATGTGGTCACCAACTACACGGCTAGCGAGGAGGCGGTCGGAGCCTTCTTCGGCGACGAGAAGGACAAGGGAAAGGCACCGGCAGCCGACGCCGGGGGCTCGAGCAAAGGTTCGAAGAAGAACAACAAGACGAAGAAGAATCAGCAAGGCAAGCGTGAGGTTGCAAACGACGATCTCGTCGCAGCAGCCGAGCGCAAAAAACCTTGGGGTCCCCCCGAGGGGGCCATCTTCGACAAGATGCTCGAGGAGCCCTGCCCTTATCACAAGGACAGGGCGAAACACAAGCTTAAGGACTACCGCATGCTTCGAAAGCACTTCAAGCAACTGGGCATCAAGAAGGGTGACGATAAGAAAGACCAGGGCGGCAATGAGGGAGACAATAGGGAAGACGGAAAATTCCCCGAAGTCTACGACTGCTACATGATCTACGGAGGCCCCTCGACCCAGCTCACGCATCGACAGCGCAAGAGGGAGCGTCGAGAGGTCTTCTCCGTCCGAGTCGCGACACCCCAGTACCTACACTGGTCTGATGCGCCCATCACGTTCGACCGCGATGACCATTCGGAACGTGTCCCCAACCCCGGGGCCTATCCGCTCGTCGTCGACCCGATCATCGTCAACACCCGCCTCTCGAAGGTCCTCATGGATGGCGGCAGCAGCCTGAACATCATCTACCTCGAGACCCTCGACCTCCTGGGGGTCAAGAGGTGCCAACTCCAACCCAGCGCCGGGGGCTTCCATGGCGTCGTACCAGGGAAGAAGGCTCTTCCCGTCGGTCGCATCGACCTTCCCGTCTGATTTGGCACCCCTGCCAACTTCAGGACAGAGACCCTCACCTTCGAGGTAGTCGGGTTTCACGAAACTTATCACGCCATCATCGGCCGACCAGGCTACGCGCAATTCATGGCGATCCCGAACTACACCTACCTCAAGCTCAAGATGCCAGGACCCAGAGGCATCATCACCATCGGCTCCTCCTACGAGCACGCGTACGACTGCGACGTCGAATGCGTCGAGTACGGAGAGGTCGTCGAGCAAAACGCGATGATAGCCTCGACCCTCGTGCGCCTCGCCGACGAGGTGCCCGACCCCAAGCATCACGCCGGCAGCTTCGAGCCAGCGCAAGACACCAAGAAAGTCCCCCTCGACCCGAGCTGCTCCGGTGAGAAGGTGCTGATGATCAGTGCCGACCTCGAGAGCAAATAGGAAGCAATGCTCGTCAACTTTCTCCGCGCGAATGCCGATATGTTTGCGTGGAGTCCTTCGGATATGCCGGGCATACCGAGGGAAGTCGTCGAGCACGCCTTGGAAATCCGAGCCGGGTCCAAACCGGTAAGCAACGCCTGCGCCGCTTCGACGAGGAGAAACGCAGGATCATCGGCGAGGAAGTACACTAGCTTTTGGCGGCTTGATTCATCAAGGAGGTTCATCACCCCGAATGGTTAGCTAATCCCGTGTTAGTTAAGAAAAAGAATGGAAAAATGCAGATGTGTGTTGATTATACTAGCTTAAACAAAGCATGTCCCAAAGTTCCATTTCCTTTACCACGCATTGATCAAATTGTTGACTCTACCGCGGGATGTGAAACCCATTCATTCCTTGACGCTTATTTCGGCTACCATTAAATCAAGATGAAAGAGTCCGACCAGCTCGCGACTTCCTTCATCACACCTTTCGGCATGTATTGCTACGTCACCATGCCCTTCGGCCTTTGAAACGCCGGGGCGACGTATCAGCGATGCATGCTCCATGTCTTCGGCGGACACATAGGCAACACGGTCGAGGCCTATGTCGATGACATCGTGGTCAAATCCAAAAAAGTCGACAACCTCATCCATGACCTCAAAATCGCATTCGGGTGCCTTCGAGCCAAGAATATCAAACTTAACCCCGAGAAATGTGTCTTTGGAGTGCCTCGGGGCATGCTCCTCGGATACATCATCTCCCAGCGCGGGATCGAGGCCAACCCCGAGAAGGTCGCAGCCATCACATGAATGGGGCAGATTCGAGATCTCAAGGGCGTATAGAGGGTCACGGGCTGCCTCGCGGCTCTGAGCCGTTTCATCTCACGTTTGTGGGAAAAGGCCCTGCCCTTGTATCGCCTCTTGAAAAAATCCGAACGCTTCGCATGGACCGCGGAGGCCGAGGAGGCCCTCAACAAGCTCAAGAGCATGATGACCTCCGCCCCGATCCTCGTCCCTCCTCGACCGGTGACGTCGACTGAACTCCCCGAGCCTCTCCTCCTCTATGTCGCCGCGACAACTCAGGTGGTCAGCGCGGCCATAGTGGTCGAGAGGCAAGAGGAAGGGCACACCCTGCCCGCCCAGTGGCCGGTTTACTTCGTGAGTGAAGTGCTTTCGGATACCAAGACCCGCTACCCGCAGGTGCAAAAGCTGTTCTACGCCATCGTCCTTACGCATCGCAAGCTCTAGCATTACTTCCTCAGCAACCCGGTTACCGTGGTGTCTTCTTTCCCCTTGGGGGAAATCATCCTAAACCGGGAGGCTGCTGGAAGGATTGCTAAGTGGTCGGTCGAGCTCATGGACGAGACCATCACCTACGCACCATGGAAGGCCATCAAATCTCAGGTGCTGGCTGCTGAGTGGACCGACACCCAGTTGCCGCCAGTTCAAATCCAAGCCGAGCTGTGGACAATGTACTTCGACGGGTCGCTCATGAGGACAGGAGCAGGTGTAGGCTTGCTCTTCATCTCACCCCTCGGAGTTCACATAAGTTACATCATTCGCATCCACTCTGCCGCTTCTAATAACGTTGCGGAGTATGAGGCTTTTGTCAATGGGTTGCGTATTTCCTTCGAACTCGGGGTCCGACGCCTCGACGTTCGAGGTGACTCGCAACTCATCGTCGACCAAGTGATGAAGGCCTCGTGCTGCCACGACGCCAAGATGGAAGCCTACTGCAATGAAGTGCGCAAACTGGAAGACAAGTTCCACGGCCTCGAGCTCAATCATATTGCTCGACGCTACAACGAAGCTACGGACAAGCTCGCAAAGGTCGCATCAACTCGAGGTACTGTCCCTCCGGATGTATTCTCGAGAGACCTCTTCGAGCCCTCCGTCGACTTGGGCTCGGGGGGCTAGCACCACACCCTTGAAACTCGACCCCGTGGCCTCGACCGAGGCCAAAGTCATGGAGATCGAGGGGACACCTCCTCCGTCGAGCCCACATCCGGATTGGCGAGTCCCTTTCCTCGACTGCCTCATTCGAGGGGAACTCCCGGAAGACCGGACCGAGGCTCGCCGGATCGCGTGACGGGCCAAGTCCTACGTCATCTACGGTGATGGCAAGGAACTCTACAGGCGAAGCCCATCAGGTATCCTTCAGCGCTGCATCACTATCGAAGAAGGCAGGAGGCTCCTCGAGGACATACACTCGGGGGCTTACGGCCACCACGCAGCGCCGAGGACCCTCGTCGGCAACGCCTTCTGACAGGGTTTCTACTGGCCAACCGCCGTTTTCGACGCCATCAACATTGTCCGCTCGTGCAAGGGGTGTCAATTCTACGCCAAGCGGACACACCTCCCAGCTCACGCCCTATAGATGATCCCCATCACCTGTCCGTTCGTGGTCTGGGGGCTCGATATCGTGGGGCCTCTCAAGAGGACAACCAAGGGGTACACGCACCTACTCGTTGCTGTCGAAAAGGTTTACCAAGTGGATCGAGGCCCGGCCTATCGGCAACATCCGCTCCGAGCGGGCGGTCGAGTTCTTCACTGACATCATCCATCGCTTTGGGGTCCCGAGCGTCATCATCACTGACAACGGCACACAGTTCACTGGCAAGAAGTTCTTGGATTTCTGCGATCTCCATCACATCCGCGTAAACTGGTCCGCGGTTGCTCATCCTCGAACTAACGGCCAGGTCGAGCGCGCCAATGGCATGATTTTGTAGGGCCTCAAGCCGAGAATCTTCAACCGCCTTAACAAGCACGGAAAGAAATGGGCCGCGGAGCTGCCTTCGGTCCTGTGGAGCTTAAGGACAACACCTAGTCGAGCCACGGGGTTCACACCATTCTTCTTGGTCTATGGGTCCGAGGCCGTCCTCCCCATTGATCTCGAGTATGGTTCCCCTCGACTAAAGGCCTACAACGAGCAAACCAACGAAGATGCCCTCGCAAACGCCGTCGACCAGCTCGAGGAGGCTCGGGACATGACGCTGATTCACTCCACGAGGTATCAGCAGAAACTTCGACGCTACCACGACAAGCACGTGTGCTCGAGGGACTTCCAAGTTGGAGACCTCGTCCTACGTTGACGACAGAGCAACAACGGGCGTCACAAGCTGACTCCACCATGGGAAGGCCCATACACCATAGCTGAGGTGCTGAAGCCCGAAACGTACAAGCTAGCGAACAACAAGGGCGAAACCTTCACCAATGCATGGAACATTGAACAGCTACGTCGTTTCTACCCCTAGGGCGCCGATGACCTTGTACATTCTCGCATGTTTCGTACATTTTCGCATGACAAATATAAGAAGTACTTTTGATTATAAGTTCAAACTCATTATTGTACATGCAAGAGGTAGGCTCGACCCTGTCTCGCCAGAGTCAAGCCTCCCTCGGGGGCTAACGGGGGGAACCCCCTAAGTTCCTAAAAAATACGAACGATTTTTCAAAATTTGAGCGTCTCCTTTTTGCTTCACAACTAAGTAGAAAACGCCTCGAACTCCCTAAGGGACGAGGGCTATCAAGCCTGGGGCTCTCCTACGCCTCAGGGCTACGGTACCCCCACTCGCTCCCCCCTCGAGGGATACGAGCATGCGTCAAACACTTAGTTGAAAAGGAAAAGTCAGGTGATCGAAACTCGAGCGTCTCTTCTTTCCTACGCCTCGATACGCTTCACAACTGAGTAGAAAATGCCTCGAACTCCCTATGGGTCGAGGGCTGTCGAGCCGGGAGCTCTCCTACGCCTCAGGGCTACGGTACCTCCACTCGCTCGATAAAAAGCAAAATCTAGGCGAAAGAAAACAAAGAAGGCTCGAACTTAAAATATCCAAATGCATTACGATAGATGCATAGATGTTTTAAAGGCCCGCGAAGCCACACTGAATATAAGTTACAAAAACTAACTTATTTACACAGGCACCTTCGCCCAGTTTTGCCCTACAGGCCCGCTCCGCCGTCTCCATCGACGCCCTCCTTGACGGTGTACCCTTCATCTTCGCGGGGGAGGACTTCATCCTCAAACAGCTTCGCCAGCACTTCCCCCGGCCTTTCGGCATCTTGGATCAGCCCTCGGCATCGCTCCTCATTCATGGCATCGGTCTTCGAGATGTCGGGGCAAAGCCTTGGGCGACGACGTCCATGTCAAAGACGAAGCCGGAGGAAACCACCGCCAGCGCCCGCTTCACGCCGGTGTGAAGCGCCCCCCGCACGCGATCCCGAAGGATGGCGTCGAGGTGGTAGAGCCGTTCGATGAGCGCGGCCCCCGAGATATCTTCTCTGGCCTCCTCGACGGGCTCAACCTCCCAGGAGGTGCAGAGCCTGTTGATGGCGACCCGAAACCTGCCGAGAAGCGCCCCCTCCACCACGAGGCTCTCCTACAGCGCCTTGGTGGCAGCCTGAGTGGAAAGCAGCTTGGTCTCAAGGCCTGAAAGACAAAACAAGAGTTAAACAAGTCGTACGGAAAGAAAAAGGTCAAAGCCCACCAAGGAACTTACTGGCACAGCGTGTCTTGAGGGCGTTGTGGTCCTCCAGCACGGCATCGCGCTCCTCTCAAACCTCGTCTCGCTCCCGCTGGGCCTCCTTGAAAGCCCGGATCATGTCCGTCTTCTCGCACCGGAGGGTCTCGAAGGCGCCACTAGCCAAGATGATGGCTTGCTCCTTCTCTCGAACGGTAGCCTTCATCGCCTTGAGCTTGGCCTCCAGGCTGTCGGCTCGACACTTCTCCTCCTTGACTAAGGCGGAGAGGGTGTCACACGCCATGGAGACTTGAGCCAGAGTGGCCTTGAGCAAGTGGATACGCTCCACGGAGCCTCGAACCTCCTCCGCGAGTAGCTTGACGTGCTCTTGGGCGCGAGTGCCCTCGCTTTTGGCCTTCTCCGCTTCGCCCTTGGCCACGTCGACCTCCTCCTTAGCCCGCCGGAGCTCCTCCTTGACTGGGGCGGTTTTGCCCCGAGCTGCCCCGGCGTCCTCCTTCGCCCGGGCGGCCTCCTCCTTGGCCTGCTTCACCTCCTCCTCGACCTCGGCCACCTTGCTCTGCGCAGATCGGCCGGCCTCGAGTTGGCGAAGCACTTCCTCCCGGCTGTTATGCGTTTCGTGGAGGAAGTACGACTTGGAGTGGGAACGCCTCCGCACATCCTGGAAACAGGAAATCGAGGGTTAAGGCGATCCATACGAAGAAAGCCAAAAACCGTATGTGATCTAAACAAGGACTTACCATGAGACTCTGGTCGAGACCTCCAACGAGCTCGACACCCAGCTTGAGGAAGTGTTGCAGCCACGCCCGGGACCGCTCCACGTCCTCCCAGCGCTTGACCTCCGCCGGGTCATCCATCACGATCCCGGGAGCACTGGAGTCACCGAGCTCCCGGAGCATGACGCGCTTCTTGCCCCAATGTGGGAGGACCGTCTTGACCTTGGTTCGCCCCAAGGACTCGAACTTATCCGCCACATCGCATGGTGCGCCATGGCACTCCGCCAACTCGGCCGGGGTGGGAACTCCGACGCGATGCTGGTATCTCCCAGCACGGGGTCGGAGGTCGACCTCCTCAACGGGCCAGGAGCCCCCAACATGATGACTACTCCAGCATGCGGGGGGGATCCCCTGCTTCCTTCTGATGTTGAAAACAGAAGGACTCTTGGCCACCGTCTCCTCCGGCCGCTCCGCCGGCGGACCAGAAATCACTAGCTCTTCCAACGGCGCGGTCGACGGTTGCGGCGGCTGGCTCGACGCTGGCACAGGTGCCTCCGGAGGCGGCGGAGGGGTCGAGGCCGTCGTTTCCCCCAACGCCGCGTGTTGTGGCGCCAACAGGTCCACCATCGACATGTCTCCCGGCAGGTTCGGTGCCGAGGTCTCCCCCTCGAGCTGCGCCCCCGGCGGGCGCGGAACCGTCGACTCTTTCAACACCGCTTCTTGCTCCGTCAACAGCTCGTTGAGGGTGATCATGGACACCCATTGTTTTGGGAGTCCCGAGGTCTCCTCCCCTCCGATGGCTTGGGCAGCTGTTGCGCCGACATGTCCAGCAGCGTCACGTCCCCCGGTGGCATCTGCTGCACCTGCTGATGCTCGGGCCGGCCCCCGGTCAGTTCCTCCTCTTCTTGTCGCTCCTGCGACTTCTTCTCCTCCTGCTGCATCCGCGGCAGCTCCTCTTCGTGCAGGGCCTCCTGCTCCTACTTCCATAGGGCCTCCAGCTCGTGTAGCCCCGTCGGCCACGGCTTCCGCTCTCCCGTCGAGGGGGAGGGGCGATGGCCTCCTCACACTCGAAGCCGATGAGCGCTACCTCCATTCCCGGCTCATGGCCCCCGGAAGCTCCCGCCTCGAGCATGGAAATGAAGGCCTCGGGTTGGCCCAGGTCAGGAGCTCCCGACACCGTGGTTCCGCTCCCTGGCGCCGGGCCAGGCTCGGGGACCACGGACGTCGACGTCAAGGGAGCACTCCTGCCCTCCTGCATCTTCCCCAGCTCGGAGTCGCCGCCCATCACGGTCCCTGAGTCGCTCGACCCTGCAGCAAGAGCAGAACCCGTCAGCCTACCACGAGCCATAGCCCCGAGGGCTAAGGACAACCACTTCGCCTCCCACGGTGCCCAGGGCCTTGACGTCGCACTTGTGACCGAGGCCCTCATCTTCGTGGTAGCGTCCACCCTGAGCCGCTTAGCCGGCGCAAGGGTCGCCTCCTCGATACGGCGCTTTGGCCTGGACGGAAAGCAGGTTAGCAGAGAACTTAATGAACTGTAGAATGGGGAAGCAACGAGAAGAAATTTAAATCGACAACACTTACCCGAAGGGGATAGAGGCCTTTCAGGTCCCCCTCGAGCCACCAGCGGACCTCGAGACCCCACCCAAAGCCGAGCTCTTCCTAGGGCTAGGGCTGCTAGGGGCTGCCGGTGGGGTCGCCGTGCCTCCCTGCTCCGATGAGGTCTCCTAGGCACGACTCTGCTCCGCCCGCGCTGATGACCGGGATCGGATCTCTCGGGTCGAAGTGGGCGGGGTCCCGCCGCGAGTACGACGGGAGGAGGACGAACCCCCCCCCCCCGAGTTGAGGGGTCGGCCGACCTTTTTCCTCGTAGGCACTCCGAGGCCGACGACGCCGGCTGAGGGGCACGCTGCTCCGGCGAATCCTCCTGCACCAGAAGACCGTCAGTACGGGAGGGACCAGACAGAAGGAGCTCGAGATGTCCCGCCACCCATTCGACATCGACATCATCATCATCATCCTCGTCTCCCTCATCCTCTGAGGGAGACTCCTCCTCCGGCAGCCCATCGTGCCTCTGCTGCGCATGGCGCTTCTCACGCTTTTCACGCTCCCGGAGCTTCTTGTCCTTTTTCTTCTTCTCATCCTTGCGCCTCTTTTCCTGCTGGGCATCAAAGCGTCTTACCTGATGATCGGGAGCATCCTCCCTCAACGAGGGCCTCGATCTCCGGTAGTCAATCCCCCCTGCACGAAGGCACTCAGTCGCAAGGACAAGAGTAAGGAAAAAAGGGACGAAACGTAAACACGAAAAGCATAGGTCCAGGCACTCACCAAGTTGAGGTACCCCTCCTCCGGCCGCATGGGGAGGCGGTTGACGTCCTCTGCCCTGAACAAACCTGCAACCATCCCCTTCACCCGCGCGATGATCTCCGCGGCGGATATCTCCTCGCTGGACATCTGGCACCTCTCGAGCACCTCGGGCGCCACCACGGGGAGCATCTCGTCCAACCGCAGCGGGCGCTCCATCAAGGGGAGCACCCATCGATTGTGGAAGGCCGAGACCACCACACCCGCCGTCAGGCCAGCCTCTCGAAGGGTCCTCATCACGGCGGCGAGGGGTCGAAGTCGACGTTGAAGATCCCCCGTCACACCGTGCGGCCAGTTGAATGGTCGCTCGGTGATGAGCCACCCGGTGTACGGCGGGAGGTAGCCTCCGTCATTGCGGAGGTAGAACCATGGCTCGTCCCCGCGGGCGTGGTTGGACATCAACCCGGTGGGGATGTACTCGCGCGGCACCTCTGACTTGCTTGTCTTCAGTGCGAAGTTGAGGCAGCCCGCTCTGACGATCCGCCTCACGCCTGGTCCCACCGGAGAGGCGAACCACTCCCCCTAGTAGAGATGGAGCCACAGCTCCCAATATGGCGCCATCCCTAAGTAGCCCTCGCAGACGGCCGCGAAGATGGCGGCGTTGGAGATGGCGTTGGGGGAGAAGTGTTGGAGCTCGACGCCATAGAAGTTCGTCAACCCCCGCATAAACTCGCTTGGGGTGCGCTCCGAACCCGTGACGGTGGTACTTGAGGAAGCTCACCACGTAGCCCTCCGGCGGGTTTGGCTCCAGGTGGCTCCTCAGCGACGCAATCCACTCTGGCTGAGTCGGATCGATGACGGGGCGGAGAAGTCCTTCTCCCACCAGCTCGTTCAACCTCTGCCGTGTTACGGTCGACGGGCGCCAGGGTTCGGTAGGCTGGAGTATGGGGGCCATGGCAGCGGCGGCGGCACGAATCTGTTTGGTGGACGCGGCAGCGGCAATGACGCGAATGTCCTCGGCGGACGGGCGACTGGGAAAGTTCCCAATCGTGATTTCTTGCTCTAAGTTCCTACCCTCGCGCGCAGAAAAGCAGGAACTCAGGAGCACTAGCGGTGGTGAAGGCAGGATGGCAAAGGTAGGGGTGAACAGTGTCTGTCCCCCCTGGTTTTATACCCAGGAGGAGCAACGGGCGGAATCCGGCGGCAGAAAAAGGTAAATCCCCGCAATTAATGCTTTTACCTAACCGTTCCCCCTCGATTCTCGGCTGAATACATGCGTCACACCTCAGGCAATTAGCCGTTGCCCGAGCCCGCCACGATCTCCACCACCGCATCGTTTAACCCTCCTCCTCAAAAGACGTGTCTGACGGTAAGAAAAATAAACGTTACTGACGGATTCCTCCAGGAGAAGGTAAAGGGGCTCTGGCCCCACAACAAGCCTCGAAGAGAGCGAAGGCTAGCCCTCGAATAGGGTTCGACAGCCGCCCTCGAGCACCCGAGTCAGGGGTGACCAAGGGGGAGCCAACACGAGGCCTCGCTTGAGAACGAACTCTCGAGACCCCTTTGGACATATCCAAGGCAAAATGCTATGGACTTTTATGGAATCCCACCGAAGGCAGGCATCGAGCCACCGAGACCTATCAAATAGAATCGGTATCCATTGGTCCATGCGTTTTGCTTTAATGAGACCGCCTTTGGGCCACCAGCCGACCTCTATCGAACGAGGAACGGGCTCTCAGTTGGATTTTCCCGTTACCAGCTCACTGAGAACTTCGAGGCTCGCCCTATCAAGGGTAGTCTGACGCTTCTCGCCTCACGTCCGATCGAAAGGACTCGTGAGATGAACGCCGAGGCCGGCAACGCCCCAGCCACACGTGGCTCGGGGGCTCGACCGTGCCCGGCACCCCTCGACGGAAGAGGGTCGAAAATCCCCCGGGGGCTCGACGTTCCGACATACCCCTCGGTAAAGCGCCACGACTCCAGTTCAGGTCCGTACCCGACTGGACGAGCACCCCTCGACCAAAGACAAATAAAGCCCTCGAAGGAGTCTTCCGACTCCTCCGAGACCTCGGGGGCTACCCCCGCGGGGGACGCTCGTGCGCCTCCCACAGAAAAATCCGAGCCACACCTCACTCCCGACTCCTGACCCTATGCCCGAGTGTCAGCACTCGCGCAGGGGCTCGGGGGCTACTGTCGAGTACCTGGGAAAGGGGTACCCCAAACCTCGATTAACCGGACTAATCCCCGAAATCAACAACGCAAACCCTCCAACGACATCCCTCACTATCGCTCGAAAGCCCACAGGCTAAGACATACTAGGCCGGCCCACGAACGGGCGTTGACAGCCCAAAGCCACAGCCTGCTCGACGGGCTACCACGCGGACCGAGACTGTACGCTCGACCCCTCGAGGATGGAACTTCGCCCAAGCGAACGGGCCGGCCTCGAAGACAGAAATTTGCTCAGCGAATGAGCTAACCCTCGAGGACGGAACTTCGCCCGAGCGAATGAGCCCGCCCTCGAGGACAGAACTTCGCCCGTGAGAATAAGCAGCCCTCGAGCAAAGTATACCCCTCAGCTACCTACTCCCCGTACGGATCCAAGCGTATGGTCACAGTTACAGTAACAGTCGCGAGTATGGCAGTCGAATCCTGCTTTTACCGCCTATACCCCAGAATCTCAAGGATCGTACCTCCCTGTTACGCCATACCGAGCACTGTGCCCCGTCCAGCACCCCCTCGAGACGCGTAAGTCAGCACATTCCCCACATTTCCCGAGATTCAGCCTAATCCGATGGGCCTCGACCACCTCGACTCGACCCCCTCGACTCGACCTAAGGCCCCGACCGTCGCCCCTCGGCTCCGTCACGCTGACCCTCGAGCGGGACTTCAATGACTCCGGTCAACACTTCAACAACTTTCGACGCGACAGCTGCAGGACCTCCCATGCCGATGTACACCTCTACGGCGGCACCGACATGATCGGCACCAACGTCATACGTCACCAACCACGTGAGCCCTAAAAACATGTACTCTTGTGCCCCTCCTTCGCCTATAAAAGGAGACGCCAGGACTTTAGCTGGAGGGGGGTCGAGAGATCCAGAGCATCACATGCTAAGGCTTTAGATCACAGAACAACATCGTGAGACAGTGTGAAGTAGAGAGCTAAGCGCCCGAAACGCTCGAGCGCAAGCTCACACTTCTCACACCCGCTTGTATTCACCCCTCTACTAGCACTTCGGTGCAAGATAACACGAACTATCCCCGCCCGCTGGACGTAGGGCCTTCTTTGCCCAAACCAGGATATATCGCCGTGTCCTTCTTGCATCACCCACCAGATTAGGGAGCACGGAATTACGAATGTACTCGTTGGTGTTGACCCCAGGGTCAAAACACCGACAAATGCCGTCGCAATCGTCTCGGCCGCTGACGCCTCCGTCGGGGCCGCTTGCGTGATCAGCTGTCCGACCTCCCCCCATGCCGGGACGTCCTCAGTCGCTAGCTCTTCTGGCTAGCTCGAAGCCAGCTGCTCCGGCCGCCCGCCGTCCTGCCCCGCGGCCGACGGAGCCGACTCCTCCGGCTGCGGCAGTTCCGAGCCTGTCCCCACCGGCTGTGGTTGGTTCGTCTCGAGCCACTCTTCCTGCTGTTGCGGCTACTCAGGCTGGCTGGAGGCCAGCTACTCCTCCTGCTGCTTCTGCAGCCACTCCAGCTTCTGCCGCTCATCCAGCAAGTGCAGCCCTTGTGGCCACGCTGGCCACGACTGCTGCTGCTGAGGGGTCTCCGCCATCTCCTCCGCGTCACGGGCAGAGGAATCCGCCGCCTCACCCTCGACGATAATCGGAGTCTCCTCCGCTGACCCCGACTCCCGGCCGCAAGCTGTGTCCCCGAGCCCTGCGGTGTCGGGAGTCACGTCGGTCTGCTCCTGGCTCTGGGTTGCGTCCCTCCCCGCCACGGTCTCCGGGGCGATCGAGCATGCAACTAAAGCAGCGCTCGTCGGCCTGCCTCGAGTCATAGCGGCGCAGGCCTCCGCAATCCAGGCAGCCACCGCCGCCGCCTAGGGCATCGAAGTAGCACCTGGTGTCGACGCCGCCACCTTCGCCACGTCGTCAGTCTTGAGCCGCTTGGTGGGAGAGGGAGCCGCCGTCTCTAGCGCACGTTTGACCCTGGAGCACACACGAGCAACAGATGATAAGAACACATAAAACAAAAAGGTGGGGAAAGGAGGGCCCAAGTTGTCAAGAAACTTACCCCACGGGGATGAGGGGTGCCCTCCTGCCCACCTTCAAATCGCTTGGGGGCTTTTGAGCCCCCTTCTTCACGGGCCCTTTCAGAACCCGAGCCACTCGAAGCCACCGCCGACGACGTCCTCGGCGTTCCTTGCTTCTTCGAGGCCGACTGGGTCTATGCACGGGTGCCGAGCACCTGGTCTGAGGCGACGGCGTGCTCGACTCCCCTCGTGAAGGGGTCGGAGGCGTTCCGCCGCGCGTGCGACGAGACGGTGACCTCCCTCGAGTCGAGGGGTTGCTCGAGCCCTGCCCCCGGGGTTGCTCCGAGGCTCTCGGTCTCTCGGCTCTCGACGGGTGCCAAGGTCATCCTCGAGGCCTAAGAGGATGACCCCACCCCGACGGTTACTTGCGTAGAGGGGACGTCAGCCTGGGCCATTCGGGGCACCGAGGCGTTGAGACGCTCATGCACCCCATCATCACCGCTGTCCTCGTCCTTCTCTTCCTCCTCTTCTGAGGGGGACTCCTCCTCGGGAAGCCCCTCGCGCCTCTGCTTTGGCCGGCGCTGTTCATGCGTCAGGCGCTCGAGGTTCCGTTTCCTCCTCTTCTTCTCCTTGTCCTTGGTCTTCTTCTGCTGCTGGGTAGTGAAGCATCTCGCCTGACAGTCGGGATTCTCTTCCTTGACCGGGGGCGTCGACACCCTGAAGTCTATGGCCCGCTGTACACAAATCCACGACAAAACGCACGAGGATGAGTTGGGGAAGAAATAAATCCGAGAACAATATGATGAAGTACTCACCAGCTGGACGTGACAGTTGTCAGGCAGCAACGGGATGTTGTTCACTTCGTACGATGCGAAGGCGCCGGCGACTGCTCCCCTCACCCGTCTCACGACCTCCTCGGGAGGAAGCACCTCGATTGACATACGGCACCCCTCGAGCGGCGCCCCGGGGGCCATCTGGTCCAAGCGCAGCGGGCGCTGCATTAGCGGGAGAACCCTCTGGCTATGGAACGCCGAGACGACGATCCCGGCGTTCAGCCCCCGCTCGCGCAGAGTCCTCAACGCGTCGAGGCGAGGATCCAGCCTCGCCTGATGCTCCTTCGCCACGCCACGTGGCCAGTGCTCCGGGCGCGTCGTGATGGTGCGTCCGGTGTAGGGCGGCAGCCAGCCCTTGTCGTTCCGGACATAGAACCATCGGGCGTGCCACCCACCATGGCTAGACATCAACCCCGTCGGGATGAACAGCTCCACCCACTTCAAGGACAGGTTGCAGCAACCGACACGAGCGATCCTCCTCCTCCCCTGCGAGCCCAGCTTGGTAAGAGCTCCCCCTTGAAGAGATGGAGCCAAAACTCCCAGTGTGGCTCCATCCCCAGATATCCCTCGCAGACGGTGGCGTAAATCGCCGCGATGGAGATGGCGTTGGGGGAGAAGTGCGGTAGCTTCATCCCATGCATATACCTTCCTAACACTACTTGCCTAGCAGTAGTGGCATCGATCTATCCAGCGGTTCGGCCGTCTCCCCCATGGGAAGCGAGTGGAAAGCAAGAGATTCCTATCGTCCGGATACCAGCGCAACAGTTCCTAAGTGTGATCAAGCCGGGATGTCTTCATCAGGGTTCCCATTTAACGTGCTACCACAGCACACTCCTCCTGGCTTCCACCCCTCAGAGGCTTCCACCCAGGACTCTCCAACACATCTGAGTTAGTCTGCCACGGACTGTTACTCGTGAGAATGTCCAGATCCATTTCCCAGCAAGACTCGCTCCATAAGCTCATCGTAGATCCCGGCTCGATCAACTCAACCCTCACCCTACTCCCTACTGTAAGCTCCATCCCAAACCCAGATATAGCATCATCAGCTCACAAGCT
>CM041631.1:3758152-3792209 GCA_023333625.1 Bothriochloa decipiens
ATCCATTATATTGCAACAGAAATTAAAGCACTAGCCATACTACATTTTCCATGCGTAATGGGATCTACGAGGTTGGGTGAGATGTGGCACCTTCACTGACATAGCTGTCGGACTTCTCCTAGTAGTCACTATCGTCAGACCTGTCCTTGCTCGAGCCTGTAACCGAGAATTAATGGTCGCAGAAGCGACCCCTATAGATTAGCATAAAGAACGAATACCAAATAAAGATCCAAATGCACTCAAACATAGCGAAAATAGATAGAGCTCGATTTATAGAAAATTTAGATATGTGGATCATAATTTTCTGAGCTCGTATGAATTAGTTATGATTTTTCAAAGATTTAACCATTTTCTAAAAAATAAAAGGACTGGATTTATCTGGTGCTGACACGTGGCAGCCTGTGATTGGTCCACATGTCACGTGCGGTTTTAAACAGAGATAGATCAGATGCTGAGGTGGCAGGTGACGTCATGCTGACGTCAACATTGACTGGGTCAACGGTCGTATGACATGTGGGTCCGGGGTGACGTCACTGCTGACATCATCAGTCAACGGTCAACACATGGGCCTTTAACAGGCCATTATTGGGCCGACTGGGCCGGTCATGGGCCGGATATGGGCCAGGCTCGGCCCGCCACGTGGCACGCTCTGGTGCTGCCACGTCATCGTCACAGATCCGAAATGGGCTCAGCTCACGGTGTTGGTCCACTGTACACCACCCATCTTTGGGGTCCTTCTGCAGCCTATTCCAAATAGACCGCGTCCATGGATCTTTCTCTGGGTCTTTGCGGTCCATAGACCTGTACTCGGTGCACCGACACCCTCCGGCCCCACTTGCAACGTCACGGCGGGCATGGCGGTTTCCACTCCGGCGTCCTCCTGGTGCAGTTGTCCTCTCGGCTCAGCCGGTCCGTGCGTGTGTGTGCGTGGTGTGCCCAAGGGAGACCGATGGAGATCTCGGCCTACGCGCTCCCAAGGCGGAGCGCCATGGCCAGCAACAAGGTCGGAGGTTGGAAAAGGGGGCTTGCGGCTATGCTCACCGGCGTTGGCGATGAGAGGAGGTGCGGTACAAGTCCAACTTCGGCTTCGGCTCGCGGTTCAGCTCCGGTCCCTCATCTCCGACGGCTCCATAGCAGCAGCAGCTCCGCAGCGGCACTCCTTCTTCTCCGGCGACGGCGCAGCTCCTCCTTCTTCTTCTTCCTCTTCCCCGCCCCCTTCTCCTTCCTTCCTTTCTTCTCCAAATTGAGCAGGCTGGTGGCAAAATTGGAAACCACCAGAGTGGTGGCGGCGGCTGGGAAGCCCTAGGGCACCGGGGCGCCGCTTATATAGAGGAGGAGAGGTGGTAGGTGGGCCGGTGGACGGCGATTGGGTGAGGGAGCTCGATCAGGCGGCCAGGGAGGGCTCTGGGTCACCCGGTGGGGCTCGGCCGGTCAGTGAGAGGGGGATAGCAAGGGCCGAGTGAGCCTAAGCATTACAGCGGCAGAGCTTCACCGCGGCGGCAGCGCATGTGCATGCGCGCGCGGGAGGAAAAGTTCCTCGCGGCCGCGGGAGATTTGTGCAGGGCTGTCGGGCAGCGGTCGGCCCAGGTGGCAGACGCGAGCGGCTCGAAGCGGGGCTGGCGGTTGGGCGCGTCACTCGAAAGCAGCTCCCTCTGCTTGCGGTCAAAGCAGAGCGGCTGGAGAGAGGGGCCGGGAAAAAAGATGACACCTTAGCCCCACGCGGGGTCCAACGGTCAGTGGGTGCGGCTCCTCCTGTCGCGTCGCGAGGCGGGCGGCTCCTTGCTGGGCCGCTCTGCGGCTTGATGGGTCGGCCGACGCGCGAAAGAAGGAGAGGGAAAAGAGAGCGGGCTGGGCCGGCCGGTTTTTCTCTTTATTTCTTTTCCTTTTTCCTTTTCTGATTTTTCCAAATACTTTTATATATATACCTATATATATTTATGTGATGTGCCAACTTTGAATAATAAAATATTGGGCATACAAGGCCCTTATATTTGTTAGGGTATTATTCCCTTAATATTTATTTGTATATATAAATAAATATTGTTGGTATTTAATTATCAATATATAAATCCAAATAAAATCCAAATCACATGTAAATCTGAAATGCAACATCGATGCATGCTAGGGTTTGCAAGATAAGAACATGAGATGCTTGTGCAACATGTGGGGGGTTTTCTCTACATGACACTACATCACTCAGGGTTTTTGAGAAAAAATTTGTAGCTCGGATTTTTCGGGTTGTTACAGTCCTCCCCCTCATTGGAATCTCGACCTCGAGATTTAAGAAGTGACATACCCTTCAAAGAGGTAAGGATACTGTAGCAGCAGTTGTCTCTCATCTTCCCACGTTGCCTCGCGTTCGGTGTGATTGCTCCATTGAACCTTGCACATAGGAATGGACTTGCTTCTAGTCTCTTTGGTGTCATAACCCAAAATCTTGATGGGGTGCTTTTTATACTCTAGAGTATCTTGGATATCAAGCGCATCAGTGGTAACTGCTTCTTCTTCTGGTACCCTCAAGCACTTGCGTAGCTGTGAGACATGGAATACGTGATGTACTCCTGCCAGCTGTGAGGGTAGTTCAAGCTTGTATGCTAGCTTTCTGACTCTCTGACGGATGCGGTAAGGGCCAACATATCTTGGAGCTAGTTTCCCTTTCACGTGGAATCTGACAGTACCACGAAGTGGAGATACTTTGAGATAGACAAAGTCCCCAACTTTGAATTCATGGTCTCGACGCCTTTTATCAGCATAGCTCTTCTGTCGGCTTTGAGCGATCCTCAAGTTCTCTCTAACTTGAGCAACTCCTTCGGCTTCCTTCATTTTGGCGGGGCCAAAGACTGCCCTCTCACCTGGGTGGTCCCACATCAACGGAGTTCTGCATGGTTTGCCATAAAGAGCTTGAAAGGGTGACATCTTGATACTTGCCTGGTAGCTGTTGTTATAAGAGAACTCAGCAAATGACAAACATTTCTCCCAATCTGTCCCATATTTGAGAACATTGGCACGAAGCATATCCTCAAAAATCTAATTCAACCTCTCTGTCTGAAAATCTGTTTGTGGGTAGTAAGCGGTGCTGTAGTCAAGGTTAGTCCCAATGGACTCGTGAAGAGCTTGCCAGAATCGGGACATGTATTGACGTCCATGATCCGACACAATACTCTTAGGAGATCCATGAAGCCTCAATATCTCCTTGATGTACAAGTCCGCTAACTGTTCTGCACGTATCGAAGTCTTGACTGGTATAAAGTGTGCTACCTTCGTCAGATGATCAACTATTACCCAGATGGAGTCATGACCTTGCGGGGATCGAGGCAATCCCATGATAAAGTCCATGGATATGCTCTCCCACTTCCATTCAGGAACATCGAGTGGTTTGAGTAATCCAGCGGGTCTTCTGTGCTTGGCCTTGACCCTATTGCAGATGTCACATTCGGCCACATGTCTAGCAATGTCTGTCTTCATGCCTTTCCACCAGAAGTGCTTCTTCACATCTTGATACAGGATGGATGCAATACTTGGAGTCATGTGCTTCTGACAAAATATCTTTACACAAGACAGGATCACTGGGTACACAGATTCTGTCCTTGAACCAGATGGTTCCATGCTCATCTTCCCTGAATTCTGGGTTGTAGCCTAGCTTCATCAACCCTCGAATGTAATCCATTTCCTCGCAACTCTTCTGAGCTTCATGAATTCGCTCAGTGAGATTATACTCGATGCAAAGTTCGTGCAACAGACCATGGGGTACTATCTCAAGCTGGAGATCTTCAATTTCTTTCTTCAATTCAGGTGGCAGGGTTGAGGTGAATAGAGCATGACAGTAAGTCTTGCGACTAAGAGCATATGCGACTACATTCGCTTTTCCTGGATGATACTGAATCTCCATGTCATAGTCCTTGATTAGCTCTAGCCATCTGCGCTGCCTCATATTCAGATCTTCCTGAGTGAAGAAGTACTTTGGGCTCTTGTGATCGGTGTATATATCACACTTGTTGCCAATGAGATGATGCCTCTAGATCTTCAGGGCATGCACAACAACTGCTAACTCGAGATCATGAGTGGGGTATCATTGCTCGTGTTCCTTCAGCTGTCGGGAAGCATAAGCAATAACTTTCCCATTCTGCATCAACACACAACCTAGTCCTTGGCGAGAGGCATCACAATAGACAACAAAGTCATTAGTGATATCAGGTAAGGCTAGGACAGGCGTGCTAGTGAGCTTCTCTTTCAGAGTTTGGAAACTTTGTTCACACTTAGGTGTCCATTCAAACTCGTTGGTCTTCTTCAAGAGATTTGTCATAAGACGAGCTATCTTCGAGAAGTTCTCAATGAATCGGCGATAGTAACCCGCCAATCCCAAGAAACTCTTGATCTCAGACACATTGCGAGGCTGCTCCCATTCTTTCACGGCCTCAATCTTTGCAGGATCCACAGCAACACCATCAGCTGAGAGTACATGACCAAGGAAAGCAACTTCTTCAAGCCAGAACTCACATTTGCTGAATTTGGCATAGAGTTGGTGTTGGGATAGCTTCTCGAGCACTACTCTCAAATGTGCTTCATGTTCTTCGGCAGTGGATGAATAAACCAGAATGTCATCAATGAAGACCACCACAAACCGATCAAGATCATCCATAAACACCTTGTTCATCATGTTCATGAAGTAAGCAGGGGCATTCGTGAGTCCAAAGGATACCACGGTGAACTCATACTGCCCATAGCGTGTGACAAAGGCTGTCTTAGGAATGTCTTCTTCATGAATCTTCATTTGATGATAACCAGATCTGAGATCAATCTTTGAGAAGTACTTAGCACCATGAAGCTGATCAAGCAGATCATCAATCCTAGGCAGAGGATACTTGTTCGTGATAGTAACAGCATTGAGATTGCGGTACTCAACACACATCCTCATCGTACCATCCTTCTTTTTCACAAACAGAACAGGTGATCCCCAGGGCGAGGCACTAGGCCTAATAAATCCCTTATCAAAAAGCTCTTTCAGCTGCTTCTTGAGCTCTTCTAGTTCATCAACTGACGTGCGGTACGGTCGCTTAGTAATGGAACCAGTACCCGGCACGAGGTCAATTATGAACTCAACATCACGATCAGGTGGCATGCCTGGCAACTCTTCTGGAAACACACTCGCGTATTCTCTAACAACGGGGACATCAGCAAGAGTCTTCTCCTTTTTTTGAGATTCTGCCTGAGACTTAAGTGCACTCAGGGCACATAGAACAGATACTGATTTATCCTTCTGAGGTGCACATCTAACTACTTGGCCAAAAGAGTGGGTTATCTGAATATATCTGGGTGAACAAGAGATCAAACCCTTATGCTTGTTAAGCCAATCCACCTAGGATGACATCCAGGCCATTTGAAGGTAGAAGGGTAAGGTTAGCTTGGAAGGCTAGACCCTCGATAGAAAGCTTCACTCCCTTACAGATATGGGTGCTTCTCATCTCACCTAGGGGAGAACTGGTGACTATAGGCACCAGACATGGAGTGGTAGGTATATTATTCTCTCGTGCAAACATGGATAAGATGTATGAACATGTAGCTCCAGAATCGAACAGAACGGATGCTTTAATGCCATTAACTAAAAACATACGTACACAACATCTGGGGCAGCTTGAGCTTCTTCAGCGTTCATGTGCGTGAGGCGACCACGGCTTTTAGATCCACGGTACTGAGACTTGGGTGCAGCAGGTGCGGGCGTCTTCTTAGGACAGTCAAACACCTTGTGGCCAGGTTTGCCACAACTAAAGCAAGTGAACGGCATACTGCTTGTGGGGGTTGGCGTAGCGGCCTTCCAGTTGCCAGGGTTCGGCGCAGCACGAGCAGGTGTAGAGTGGTTGAACCTGTGACGTGGCTGTGAAGAGTGCTCTCGGGGGTGGCGATCCTTCCCAGAGCGGTCACGAGAGTGATGGTCACGAGAGTGACGGTCGCGGGAGCGATGGTCAGGGAAGAGCAGAACTGGTCAGCAGAGTAGGCACCACCACTCTTACTCGAGCCATAAGTAGGGTCCTTGCCGTAGTGAGGATGGCTTGATGACCTATCCTGACGGAACCTCTTGCACTCATGGTCATGGTAGGAGCCCTCAGACTTCTTCTTCTCCCTCCTGGATATTTCTCCTGCCTTCTTCTAGTCCTTCTCGATCTGTATGCAGCGATCGATCATGTCACGAAGGGTGTGACTCTTGGTGCCTCCCAGGGCCACCTTGATCTTGGGGTTCAGCCCCTTCCTGTACTGAGTGATCTTCTCCTTCTCAGACACCGCAACATGCAGAGGTGCATAGCGCAGCAAGCTGGTGAAAGTGTTGGTGTACTCGCAGATGTCACACCCCTTCTGAGTGAGGTTACGGAATTCCTCCTCCTTCTGCTCCATGACTCCCTCAGGAACATGGTACTCGATGAACTCATCAGTGAACTTATCCCAGGAGATGTGGTCGGGGTCCTCATGAGCTTGGCAGTATATGTCTCACCAGGAGCGTGTAGCTCCAGTGAGATGGTGAGCAGCGATCCCGACACGTTCCTCAGGGGTACAGGTGATCAGCTCCAGCTTCTTCTCAATTTCCCGAAGCCAATCATCAGCTTCCAGCAGTTCCTTGTAGGTGCCATCAAAGGTGGGTGGCCTAAGCTTCAGAAAACCCTCGAGTTTCCTCTGGAAGTCATTCGGGTTGCCTCCATAGCGGTGGTTGGCCCCATTGACCAATGCGGCGAGCAGCTGCGTCTGTTGTGCCATCACTTTCGCCAGATTCGGCGGCAGTGGTGGTGGCGGGATCGGCTGCGGCGGAGGGTTTGGCTGAGGCGGAGGCCCATTGCCATTGGCATCACCTCCTCCAGCGGCACCTCCTCCAGGAGCGCCACCTCCAGCTGGTGAGGTCCGCTCACGATTGTTCCCACCCTGGTTGAGGTCGATGGGCGGAATGTGACCACCCCTGCATCCACGGCACCTTCCGTGCCCAAGCTCAGGCTCGGGAGGAGGCGGACGGTTGCCCAGATGTGCGAAGCGACGTGCAGACATCTGTGACACGAGTCGACAACGGTTTAGTATTTTATTGATTCAATATAATTAAATGATTTCAACGATTTAAGGAAAATATTTAATCTATCCAACACTCATACAAACAAGCAATAAGAGCCATAAAATGCGATAAGATCGGACATTCATCACATGGTTTGCATTACATGGCATCATCTCTAGCAGCTACACTAGATGACGTGCGAGACTCGCACTACGAGAAGTTAACTCATGGAGGGTACATCAGGGATGATACATCATAACTCATGGATTTCAACTAGCTCAACTCTAACTCATGACGTGGCCACGCAGGGTCCACACTACTCTGACTCGTACATCAGTGTGTCTTACACTACTGGGTGAAAACGGCTGCCAAGAACCGTTAGCTCCTCTTGTGACATGTGAACGCGCTTCATGTAAGCCTTGGCTTCTCCGCACTCCATGGTAAGCGGCAGGTTGGTGGAGGCTGGACGGTGGTCGTGCCTCAAGAGCGTCTGACCAATCTATAAAGTTTCCTTGAAAGGGTCCTTGCGTCTGGCCAACAAAGGAAGTCGGTCCCGCAACTCAGCGTACTCCTGGCAGCGCCTCTCGTCGATGTTCTTCCAAGCGGTCTTGAGTCTCTTGTACCTGTCCACCAAGGTCTCGTTCTGAATCATCAGGGCAATCAGATGGCCTTGGTTGCACTGTGCTTTTGCCTCTGCTTTCTTCAAGGCTTTGATGAGCATTGTCTTCTCACATTGCACAGTGAAGTTGCTCTTGCCATCTTCCCGTCTCCTCTTCTGAAGTTCTCTGATCTCCTTGTCCTTGTCAATCTTCTCTCCTTCCAACTGGAGAACCCTTGCGTCGAGGTAGTAGTTCCAAAGCCCAATGTCCTCCACCTTGTCTCTCAGGTCAGCGACTTCGGCTTTGTGGGCTCTTGCTTGTTGGGCGAGCTTGTCCTTAAGCTGAGCGATGGTTGCCTTGAGTCTTTCCTTCTCCTTAGCTTCCTTCTTGCAAAACTTTTGGTACTCCATCAGAGTGTTGCGGTCAAGATGCCTCTTCTTCTCTAAGTGCTCTATGTAGCGGTTTTGCTTGAAGAGGTGAGCGGCGGAGGCGCGGTTGCAAAGGCTTGTCTTAGCTAGGATGACCGGCCTGACCAGGTCGTCCTGTTGCTCTGGTGTGAGGAGAGAGTTTAGCGCCTGAGGAAGAAGGCGAAACTCTGTGTTGCGAAGGTGCTCGTAAGCGATCTTTATCACTTCACGAAGAGCTTTGAGGGACACAGACTGGATTCCTTCCTCGATTGAGTCCTCGATTGTCATCTCTAGGAGAGCTGGTACTAAAGGCAGAGTCTGACTTGCAAGGATCTCCAGGTGAGTGACCACGTAGCCCTTGATTCCTCCTTCTGGGTCAGGTGCTCCAGTGTAGGTGTACTTGATCTCCTCAACAGGTACTCCGAGCACTCCTAGAACACGGCGTAGGGTGTACGGGAAGCCTGAAAACTCCTATCCCTCGTAGGTGAACTCAACCTTGGGTAGGCTGCTCAACGGTCCAAGCGGGGGTCCAAAGCTTGTCATCTGCATGTTTTAAAGGGAAAAGGTCAGCAAGTCAGTAATAATAGAGAAGCCTTGCATAAGAAGAAATACAGGGTCGGTATATAACCGAAGGAAAAGCTGGTTTGTCCTGTTCTATCGTCCATTTCTGGGGTTTCGTCCTAGGGTAAAGTATGGCTCTGATACCAACTAAAACGACCTCGATTTCCATGAAGGAAAATCCATAAAATCGAATTGTAATATGACCATTTAAATCACATTACCCGATAACAGTTGAATACCATAATCCATACATCGAACAAAAGAGTGCAGTAGAGAGGTTTACAATAACTTATTATATCGTCACTTGGCGAAATCAGAGTTCATGCAGCATAAAAATAAAAGCTTGAGGTGCGGAAGCTATCATCTCCGATCCAACTTGAGCGTAGACACGAAACCCTCAATCGCTGTACTCCCAAGAAGAGTACTCACTCCTTGAACCTGAAACCAAATTTTTAGTACGATTTGTACTGGCCACTCCCACCCTATGCATTGCTTTGTGCTAATTGGATGCAAATCATGGATATATAAAAAGAACTATAAAGGCTAGGGTTTTCCTAAGCAAGTAATCAAGTATATAAATAATATAGTCAAGTTTTATACACATTCCCAATCCCACATCATCCATCACCATCCTTCACTGAAACACCATCCCAATTCCTCCAACACCATCTCAGACTTGTGTCGACAAGCCAACTCCCTCTCGGCTTGCCTCAGCGGCCCGCAGCCCTCAACCTAACTCACGGCCAGAAGTCACACTCAGGGGAAGGTAGAACACTCCACTCACTAGTCCGGTGCATGCAAAACACAGGAAAGGTCCATAGCCGAACAAGTCGGTATTTGTATCGATCGATCAACCATACACTCTGCAGAGGTTTCACTAATCCACTAGATAACCATCATCGGTGTTGATCACCACCTAGGCAGATTTCGGGCGCCTACTGCCATAGAACGATGCCACTCTACCATCCAGCTCTGGATCACTGAAACTGTGAAGAGAGCATGTATCCGCTCCCGAAGATGATGTCATGCCATGTACCCACTCCCGAAGAGGGTGCCATGATCGTCTTGGTAGGGTGTTAGCTCCATCCCATGCATATACCTTCCTAACACTACTTGCCTAGCAGTAGTGGCATCAGTCTATCCAGTGGTTTGGCCGTCTCCCCCCATGGGAAGCGAGTGAAAAGCAAGAGATTCCTATGGTCCGGATACCAGCGCAGTAGTTTCTAAGTGTGATCAAGCCGGGATGTCTTCATCAGGGTTCCCATTTAACGTGCTACCACGACACACTCCTCCTGGCTTCCACCCCTCAGAGGCTTCCACCCAGGACTCTCCAACACATCTGAGTTAGTCCGTCACAGACTGTTACTCATGGGAATGTCCAAATCCATTCCCCGGCAAGACTCGCTCCATAAGCTCATCGTGGATCCTGGCTCAATCGACTCAACCCTCACCCTACTCCCTGCCGTAAGCTCCATCCCAAACCCAGATATAGCATCATCAGCTCACAAGCTCATCTGACCCATTAACACACACCTCCAGCCTGGCACCCTCCAGGCCTTCCCAGGGTTCATCACGTCGCATCAAAATATAAGCGAGTGAAGTATATATATGTATAAATATAGCAGATAAGCAAGTGGCTAACATAACAGCGGGTAAGCAGGTGATAGGTTACAACAAGGTAGGGCTCATCAAGTACTAATCTACCATGCATACCTAGCACAGGTGATCCATTATATTGCAACAGAAATTAAAGCACTAGCCATACTACATTTGCCATGCGTAATGGGATCTACGAGGTTGGATGAGATGTGGCACCTTCACTGACATAGCTGTCGGACTTCTCCTAGTAGTCACTATCGTCAGACCTGTCCTTGCTCGATCATGTAACCGAGAATTAATGGTCGCAGAAGCGACCCCTATAGATTAGCATAAAGAACGAATACCAAATAAAGATCCAAATGCACTCAAACATAGCGAAAATAGATAGAGCTCGATTTATAGAAAATTTGGATATGTGGATCATAATTTTCTGAGCTCGTATGAATTAGTTATGATTTTTTAAAGATTTAACCATTTTCTAAAAAATAAAAGGACTGGATTTATCTGGTGCTGACACATGGCAGCCTGTGATTGGTCCACGTGTCACGCGCGGTTTTAAACAGAGATAGATCAGATGCTGACGTGGCAGGTGACGTCATGCTGACGTCAACATTGACTGGGTCAACGGTCGTATGACATGTGGGTCCGGGGTGACGTCACTGCTGACATCATCAGTCAACGGTCAACGGTCAACACATGGGCCTTTAACGGGCCGTTATTGGGCCGACTGGGCCGGTCATGGGCCGGATATGGGCCAGGCTCGGCCCGCCACGTGGCACGCTCTGGTGCTGCCACGTCATCGTCACAGATCCGAAATGGGCTCAGCTCACGGTGTTGGTCCACGGTACACCGCCCATCTGTGGGGTCCTTCTGCAGCCTATTCCACATAGGCCGCGTCCATGGATCTTTCTCTGGGTCTTTGCGGTCCACAGACCTGTACTCGGTGCACCGGCACCCTCCGGCCCCACTTCCAATGTCATGGCGGGCATGGCGATTTCCACTCCGGCGCCCTCCTGGCGCAGTGGTCCTCTTAGCTTAGCCGGTCCGTGCGTGTGCGTGCGTGGTGTGCCCAAGGGAGATCGATGGAGGTCTCGGCCTATGCGCTCCCAAGGCGGAGCGCCATGGCCAGCAACAAGGTCAGAGGTTGGAAAAGGGGGCTTGCGGCTATGCTCACCGACGTTGGCGATGAGAAGAGGTGCGGTACAAGTCCAACTCCGGCTTCGGCTCGCGGTTCAGCTCCGGTCCCTCGTCCCCGACGGCTCCATAGCAGCAGCAGCTCCGCAGCGGCACTCCTTCTTCTCCGGCGACGGCGGAGCTCCTCCTTCTTCTTCTTCCTCTTCCCCGCCCCCTTCTCCTTCCTCCCTTTCTTCTCCAAATTGAGCAGGCTGGTGGCAAAATTGGAAACCACCAGAGTGGTGGCGGCGGCTGGAAAGCCCTAGGGCGTCGGGGCGCCGCTTATATAGAGGAGGAGAGGTGGTAGGTGGCCGACAGACGGCGATCGGGCGAGGGAGCTCGATCAGGCGGCCAGGGAGGGCTCTAGGTCACCCGGTGGGGCTCGGCCGGTCAGTGAGAGGGGCTAGCAAGGGCCGGGTGAGCTTAAGCATTACAGCAGCAGAGCTTCACCGCGGCGGCAGCGCATGTGCGCGCGCGCGGGGGAGGAAACGTTCCTCGCGGCCGCAGGAGATTTGTGCAGGGCTGTCGGGCAGCGGTCGGCCCAGGTGGCAGATGCGAGCAGGTCGAAGCGGGGCTGGCGGTTGGGTGCGTCGCGCGGACGCAACTCCCTCTGCTCGCGGTCAAAGCAGAGCGGCTGGAGAGAGGGGCTGGGGGAGAAAGATGACACCTCGGCCCCTCGCGGGGTCCAGCGGTCAGCGGCTGCGACTCGTCCTGTCGCGTCGCGAGGCGGGCGGCTCCTTGCTGGGCCGCTCGGCGGCTTGATGGGCCGGCCGACGCACGAAAGAAGGAGAGGGAAAAGAGAGTGGGCTGGGCTGGCCGGTTGGCTTGGGCCGAAAGGCTTTTTCCATTTTTCTCTTTATTTCTTTTCCTTTTTTCTTTTTTGATTTTTCCAAATACTTTTATATATATACCTCTATATATGTTTATGTGATGTGCCAATTTTAAATAATAAAGTAGTGGGCATACAAGGCCCTTATATTTGTTACGGTATTATTCCCTTAATATTTATTTACATATATAAATAAATATTGTTGGTATTTAATAATCAATACATAAATCCAAATAAAATCCAAATCACATGTAAATCTAAAATGCAACATGGATGCATGCTAGGGTTTGCAAGATAAGAACATGAGATGCTTGTGCAACATGTGCGGGGTTTTCTCTAGATGACACTACATCACTCAGGGTTTTTGAGAAAAAATTTTGTAGCTCGGATTTTTCGGGTTATTACAGCACGCAGTAAACGTTTACTCGTCGGCTTACGCCCCCCCCGGCGGGTCCGAACACCGACACATGTATATGTAGGTGTATGACCATCTATGCGAAGAGGACAAGAAAGTAACTAAGCTGTCTCCTAGAAGAACTAATGCGCCATGGGAAGTGTCAGAGTTTGCATACCCGAAGCATTTGTCACTGAAAGAGCTTGAAATCATTGGTTTCAATGCATCAGAAGAACATTTAGTGTTTATAGGAGCAGTGATGGAGCGGGCTTCTAACTTACAGTCGGTTGTTTTGAAAGACAAGTGCTGTAAGGAATGCGAAGCAACCAGTACAGCGCCAGTAAAACTCAAGTTTCCAGAGAATAAAGAGGAACAAGAGCTGGTAGTGAATAAGCTCGACCGCTTCTCCTCCCGTGCTCAGATAATTTTCTGTGACCGTAAGGTTGTCAGTGAATGTGTGTTTGCCTGAAATAAAAAAAGGATACCTGAATATTGTTCATGTTTGACTATATGTATGTATTTCTGGTCGCTATAGTATATGGTTTTGTTATAAAATCAAGCTGCCAGCACGAATGCACGATCTATTTCATTAAGGAAATTAAGATATGAAGTGGTCCGTTGAGGTAGGGCCTTGACTTCAATCATTTTGCTCTGTGCGTTCGAAGCACATTGTGAAGCATATCATGTGTGGATTCTCAGAATTATTACGAGAGAGTGAACATTTAGAGGACGTGGGGGTTCTATAATTAATTTTGGAGAGGGCATATAAATTGATTTTTAAAAGTGTAGTTAAATTCTAAATAAAAACAAAAAACTAAGAGTTGTAGTTAATTTCTGAATTTATTTTTTTAGGAAAAAATGATGTTTAGATACGAAGCTTAAGCCGGACTCTGGTTTCTTTGGAACACTGGGCCCTGGCCCTAGAAATACTTCGGGTCCAGCAGGCCGCCTCCTTTGTCCTTTCCTTCGGTCCATTTATCTAGAGCACTGTCACGAATAGAACCCCCAATCCCCGTCGCCCCCGCCGCCTCCGGCCTTCATAGCCGCCAGCAGCCAGATCTTGGTCGCCGACAGTTAGACCTGCAAACCCTAAGAGCTCATCGCCCTCGCTGCCAATAGGAGGTGGCTCACCCAGCGATCTCATCTCCGATGGAAGTTGGGTCGAATTATTTTCCGTCCTGATAATAAACAATTGGGCAAGGAATTTTAATGTACTCTGCGCTGCCCGGTGGTAGGAACGGGGAAGGCTGGCTGCTCGCTCTCCACCATTACGACGGGAGCACTCCCCGGGTCCTACGAGGCTCTTCCGCCGCTCTTCGCATGGTGCAGGGTACGGCGGCTGGGTTTCTCTGTTTTTTTCCCCTCTCTTTTCGTGCCCCACGTTAATTCCGTCGCCGACTCGGACGGCTAATCAGGCTTTGGTTTTGTTGCAGTGCATGATTCGATTTCGGAATAATTTTCGGGTCGGACTAGATAACCTCTCCCCGGTTAGGAGGGGAGCGGCTCCTGCCTTTATCATCATAAATAAAATCGAGCATCGAGTCTTTAGGACTTCATTGTCGAGTTTTTGGGAGAATAACGTCCCTGCTTCGGAGGAGTTCAAGCATTTGCCAATAAACTAACATTGAGTTACTGGGATAATATAATTACATTAGAGGTCTCCTGTGCCACCCCGCCTGGCGCCTGTGGTGTTATTCATCATGGAGTTAATAATGGACACATTGAGGTAAGTCTTCGCCTTTCATCTTTTCCATCTATATGTTCTGATTTTTTTGCTATAACGATTGGCTTTACAAAGATAGTTAAGTTCATGTTTATATGTGAACTGCTGCTTGCTGAAACACTTGAAACAGTAGGCATTGAGCCTGCTTTATTAGATATCAGAGGAAGACACAAGCATAGTTTGTTTTAACCGCTTTATTAGATGCCAGAGGAAGGCACAAGCATAGTTTGTTAACGTTGTGAACTTTTTCAAAGTAGTTTCTCACTAACTACATAATGAATCATATGTTTTGTTGTAGAAAGCTGAGGATGAAGATAAGCTCAGCTTGCTGACTGACGATGTTTTATTGTCCATCTTGGGGAGAGTCGACATAACTATGGCTGCAAGGACCAGTGTATTGTCGACACGGTGGAAGCACCTGCCATGGTTGCTTCCAGAGCTGACCATTGATGCTAAAGATTTCTTACCTGCTCCACTCCCAAACCCCATTAAAGCTGAACATATCGATGCAGCAATGACCTCGCTGACCAAAGCAATTAGTAGCTTCTTGGCTACTCATCAACGTGAAGCTACCATCTCAAACCTGCAACTTAAGCTCTATTTGTTGGACAACTACTCAGACATCATTGGCCCTCTACTCAGTGAAGCAATTGGTGTTGGTACTATAAAAGATTTAGACCTTGCCATTTTGGGTAAGAAGGAGCCTGAGGACTGCAACGATGAAGATATGCTTCAGCAAGCTTGTTCTGTGAATGGATTTTTCAGTACCTATCCTGGTGTGCTGCATTGCCTGACAAGACTGTCATTATATAATATTTGCTTTAATGAACGGGACATGAATCACTTGCTATTTGATTGCTGCAAGCAACTGCGGTATCTCTACCTCACTAATTGTGATACTGGGGAACTTCCAGCATGGAAGATAGACGCACCAGATTCAAATGTTACTGTGCTAGAGCTTGAAACGTGCTATTTGGGGAAACTTGAGGTGCTACACCATCCAAAATTAGAGCGGCTGCAATGGGATGGCTGGATGTGTCCAAATGCCCCCTTGTCATTTGGTGTTGTTCCAGCCCTCAAGGAATTGCAGCTCTTATCTGGTGCAGCAGTTTATTTTAAAGGATTCAACTTGAGTGAGGTTCTAAGAGGTACCATGGTACAGAACCTAATATTAAATTTCCAAGGAGAGAAGGTATAAACTCATGCTGGTCCTCGTGCACAATTTTTTCAATATTTATAGATTGTTATACTCTAGTTGTGTTTCTTGTTTTATTAATTTTGGACATGTATCTGTGTTCAATATTATACATAAATTAATGCTTAAAAGATTTGGTTATTGTTGTATATATCACACTATTTAGCTGGTGCTTCTCTTCATTTTGTTTGGAACTACCTCAAAATGAGACAAATGTTATTAGTGATTTTACATAAGCAACATCTGTATGATAAATAAATTGATTTCATTGAGCGAGTTGACCTCTATAAGAAGTCAACATGGCAGCAACATTTCTCATTCTCAATGTGTGCTTCTCTGTTTTATCAGCTTTGGCTGCTTCCTGAAGGAAAACAACTCTGTACAGTATTCAGTAGGCTAAAGAAGCTATGTCTGCATGACATATTTCTCGAATTTGATTTGCTTTGGACAATAGTTCTCCTTGAAGCAGCACCATCTGTCGAGATATTTGATGTTGAGGTACTTCTTTTTTTTTCTCAATAATTCATACTGAACTTTGAACTTGTTCTCTTTCATAAAATAAGTTAGTTGAATCCATTCTATTTTATTCAGTTTCAACTACCATCATGTATACGTCCTCGAAGATGTAGGTATAGGAACTGAGGTGGGCCTAATTGAATCACAATGGCCTAAATCTACTGACTTCGGCCCAAGAAAGCTTAAACAGTTTCTAAATCATTTGACCTCCTCTGGTTGTGAATTTAACTTGTTTGGAAATTAGAGATATGTTTCTGTTAAAAACAATCTGAGACCTAAAAATAGTCTTCTATAACAATCTGTTTGCTTTTTGAATATATAGATATGGGAACATCCATGCACAATGAGGCCTGAGGCAAATCCTTCATGGAAATTGTCTGAGTTCACAAATGGTAAGGAATGGCGATTGAAAGAAGTACAGATTACTGGATTTAGTCCGATGGATCAACAGATGACATTTATTAGAGCTGTGATCAAACGAGCTCCCAATTTACGCACTCTTATCCTGAAAGATTACTCACCTTGTGGGGACTGCGAGCGGATGGGTGTGCTGACTCGCTCTGAAAGATTACCAGCAGAACGAATATTTCCGAAGGGCAAGGAAGAGCAAGATATAGTAGTGGACCAACTTATTGGAGATATGGTCTATGGTCATATTGATATAAGTTTTGGGATATGATATATTACATCTCCTAATCATTTTCCATTTCAGTAGTGTACTTTTCAGATTTTTGTGAAAGGTTTCTATTACCCTAACAAAACTGAGAACTTTGCTCTTTTTAAAGTGTGAAAACATGTGTTATGAATGCACCGCTTTGGGTGTCGCGCCCGGGTACTCTGGTGGTAGTATGTTTAATCCAGCTGATGTTTATTGATCTCATGTGTTCAATGGTGTCCATTGGTTTTTGAATTGGTACCTACAATGAGCTCATACAAAATAACTTTTTACCACTAAATAAACCTGCAGAACCATCCAGCGACAGGTTCATCAGCTTCAACTATTCAGGCTACGGCTGCACAGCAATTTTTTCTGAACTGAAAATTTTCCGTTTCATTACCCAGCGACTGAAGCCAAATCATCATTGGCTAACAAAGTAACAAGTGCTCATACAGCTAGGAACTAGGAAGTACTGTCACCTAGACCCATTGGTCCCCAATTCATGCGCCACTGAATTACAACAACTCATATACAACCGTTATCTTTCATGTCCCGTAGGGCGTCCCCGACAGCGTAGTAGCGAGCTAATGAGAGAGAGATGGCAGATCCACAGCACTAGCGAGATTCGCACGTTCTACAAGAGTTTTTCTGTCTCTGACACATCTTTTACTAATTGGCTTTTTTGCTTTTTAATTGTTAATTACGTCAGCAGGCGATTTACTCCCTCTGTGGTGGACGTCTGTATTAGAGTGTCGCCAACAGTGATAAGTCAGCTAGCTCATAGCAATACACATCAGCAATAATCCTACATGGAAGAGAACCGTGAAAACTAAAGATCGTGGACTTTGGCCTCGGCTCTGTTACACTATTGATCACCCTCATTTACAATTGGATCTATTTCTTTCAGGGGAATGTTGTCTGTTTGGTGACCAAGAGTGCGACCATCAGGTGGTGGCAATGTGGAAGATGCACGAATGCAACCATATATCTTCAAAAGACATGTCATACTTGTTTTGTATGCTATGTTTAGATTTTTATTGAAGAAAAGGTAAACTTCAACAGCTATACTATCTTGCTCTGTAAAATAGATAAATATAGCTTGCATGTATCGATAACCATCTAGCATTGCTATAGTAGAAAGATTATTAGAGTTTTATATTTTTTTATTTATATAGTTTTCTATTTTAGTGATTGGCTAAACCATAAGTTTAGCAATCAACTCTCTTGGAGTTGCTCTAGGCGCATACATACGAGTATTAAATCACCATGAGCCAATATAAGAGATAATGCACAGGTTAGCTGGCTTTTAATGTGTTCTCTCTTATCTGAAGTGGCAAACTATGAGCTTAGCTAGTTGGCTTAACTGTTGAGGGTGCTTTTAGTCCACCAGCAGTGCTGACTGCTGACTACTGCTGAGATCAAAGGGCTGATGCCGTCATTGTTTATACCACCAACGTGGAGTCTGTTTCTGGCTCAAGATTCATCTGCCAGACTGCCACCCCCGCGGGGCCAGTGCTGCGACGAGCATCTTTCGGGCACGGGCGCAGGGGCGTGGCCTTCGGTGCCTCGGCAGCGGGAGTCATCACGGGGCCCTTGGGCTTGGCCGGCGCCGCGAGAGACGGGGTTGCCTTGGCAGTACCGTAGGAGTCGCCGCGGGAGTTTGTTCCTAGCTCAAGATCAAAGGGCTACGAGCCTAGATCCCCATCACCTGTAGCTCCGGGCTCGGCTTTCTACCAGTACCCGACGGCGACCCGCGGGCTGGCCTTGCAGCTTCACGATCACGCCGAGCAGAGATTCCCTCCGAGTCCGCGCGGGCGACGTGTGGACGGCTCGCGGAGGAGAGGGTCCGGCGGTCAGGCCCCGCGGCGTGCATCCACGTCGCCCGTCGTGGCGACCGGCGCGCGGCGAGAGCCACACCCACACTGGCACCACCACGCTCACACGCCGCGCAAGCGCAACCCGACGCGCGGCGCCCTGTCACACCGTACCGCCTGGACTGGGAAGTTGGCGAATTGCCTGCCGCGCGCCGAAGCTACAGTACAAGTCACGAACCGCACGTCGAGCGCGACGTCGTTTTCGCTCCTCGCTAGGAGGACGAGGCGTGTCGAGTGTGAGCGGAGACCGGGCCGCCACGCCACGCCAGCGCGCCCGGCCGGCTCCCTCTCAGGTTCCCACGCTGCTGGCACTAGTACTAACTGCAGCAGCTGGGGAGTGGAGGCGAGCCAGCTAGGAGGATCAAGCGGACAGGCCTGGCTCCGACGTCGCGGCCGTGACGGAAGCAGCGCGCGCTCTGGCGGCAGCAGGCTGCGTCGTGTTCTGGCGCGCTGCCACGGTTTAAGGACTCCCTCACCGCTGCGGACTGCGGTACAACACTTCTATTCATTGGCTAGGATGCTGACTTGCGAGATGGAGGGCAAACCGGCAAAGCCGTGGCCTCAGGAGGCTAGCTGTAGTGTTGTGTTCACGGACAGCGAGTCGGTGCAACTGACCATGGCGGTCGGCGGCGACGACTTCCACGACCTCGCCTGGAACCACGCTCGCGACACCACGAGGCTCCATCTGCTGCCTCCTATGGTGCCAAAACACATACGGCGGCGGCTGGGCTACACTTCCGGACTTGATGCATGGTCCCTCTCCATCTTAGCTCAAGCTCCGCCACTGGTTCGGTGGCTGCTGACGAATTCTAATAGAAGAACCAGATAGCAACCGTTCGTCCGATCCGTGGCTGTGTGCGGTGTGCCTGTGTGGTGTCGCCCGCGCTGCCTGTCTGGGACTCTGGGTGCCGCATTGCCCGCATGTGGCGACGCTGCACTGCGGCAAGGGCCGTGGGTGATGATGGCCGGGGTCCGGGACCGGGAGGGACACAGGATGCAATGCTCGCCGGCCACGCGCGCGGACTGCAATGCTCGCCGGTCCGGGGAACTGCAGCGTAGGGCGAAGGGTAACATTGCTGTATCCGGGGGTAAGGAATGCGGAACATGGGCTCCGGAGCGCGCGGTGGGACGCGCGTGTTGGTGGAGGCGGACATGGAGCCGGCAGAAGCATCGTCTTGGTTGCCAGCGTGGTGGGCGTGATGTCGGAGGTCCGCGCTCCCGGCTGTCATGGACTTCGCCACTTCGGCCTCCGCTCTCCCGGTACGGACCTCCGACCTCGGCCAGTCGGCCTATTCAGTCAGCGACGGCGCGGGCATAGTCGTGTCGGCGGCGCTGAGGACCACCGTATCGAGCGAGCTCGCAGACAATGGTGCACGGTCGTCGTCGGCGATGAGGACCGCCTCGCAGACCATGGTGCCTGAGACGGGGCACCTGCTCAACATGCGCACTGGGGGCTCGGCTCAGGCGGCGGCAGCGAGGGCGAGCGCAACGACCTTATCTGGACCACATGCACTCGGGTCTCCGGCTGGAAGGTGATATTTGTACTGTACAAGCTGTGTTGCCATGTACAGATGCTGCCACGGTTCAAACCAAACCAGACTAACCAGTCGAACCGCACACCTGCAGGAGTTTAGTATAAACCGTACGATAACAGGCCTGCAACTCTGCAAAGGAGCAAAAACCGTGCGCGATAATGGGGAAAACAGAGAAAACCAGTCGCACGACTTTCCCGTCCAGTTTCTAGGGGGCAGAAGACCATAGCGCTCAAAGACTCATGAACATATATCGAGTTCATATAGTACGTAGAAAAGAGATTATCTACAACACGGTCATACTCATATCGAGTTCTTTTTGGTCCCCCTAGTACCGACCAGTAGAAAACGGTTCGCATAGCAAAATATAATACTGTATTATACTAATCCAACCGAACCATGACGTGATGACCCTTACTTGCCTTTCATCCTATATGTTCCGAAAAGAGATGGCCTGTGCAATTAAGACAAAAGCAGCTTAGAAAGAGAACCAATTACTTAACTAAATAAACGATTACAAGATCTGCGTACTATATCCTAACAAACCATATATGAATACAAGCAAATTATGAACTACCCATCGCAATGTGTATGAGCTATCCATTGCAATGTAATCATAAAAGCAAGTGTCACATAACTGATGGTACATTTTTAGGGGAACAGTTGCATATTATGGATGTAACAATGTGCCACAACTTTTGAACATTAGATAAATGTCGGAGTCCACTGTGAACTGACATGGAAGTTAATCCATAAAAGATATCCATACATGCAACGAGTGAAAGAAAAATGATGAAATAGAGGTATGACCACTACCAGGACTAATCATGATGAAATAGAGGCATGATCTGCAGTTGTAATTAATAATAATTGTGGCTAGCAAACCATTGATCAAGTTGGCATTCAAGAATTTTGTTTCATTTAAAAGTTAAAACTGTTTTCTTATACATCTTTGAAACAGATGACTAAAAAGGGGATGATCTTTGCAATATTATCACCCAACAGAATTCTATAATCTGAAAGATAAACAAACACACCTATAAGCAAATAACTACTATATGAAGGGCATCCAGTATCTGATATTTTTACAAGACACATGCCAAAGCCATAACTAGTTCAAATACAAAAAAATGATTTGTGCAGACAATACTGCAAAACATATATTTCTCATTTCTCACTTTCTACTTTCTATATGACCCTGCCAAAAAATAGTCATTACAATAATTTCAAAGTCAAAATTTGTGCTCGCAAACAATTAAATTCATCCTATTGTGAGCACCAACAAGCTATTTGCTTCCAACAAATCTAAGCAGGAAATGACATGGATATAACATTAGGGCCACATTAAAAGTCACCCTAGTAATATTCATTGCATCTTCTCTTTGACTCATCCTGTATATTACATTCCCAATTAAGAATCCATGTTGACAGTCACATTAAAAAAAAACACTAGCAATATTCATTGCATCTTCTCTCTGACTCATCCTGTATATTCCATTCTCAATTAAGAATACATGTGCATGCCGCTGCTTGAACCAAACAATATTGATCGAACTACATGTGAAATGGTGCTATATGCATCCCCCGACTTCTATAGAAGTGATGTTGTACAACAGTAAAAGATATTCAACAACAAATATTGCATCACAGGAAACATAACAACATTGTATCATAGGAAACGGGATCCCAGGAAACGTAACTAACAGAGAGAATCATTGATCGAGAAAAAATTGCATCACAGGAAACGGGATCCCAGGAAACGTAACTAACAGAGAGGATCATCGATCGAGAAAACATTGCATCACAGGAAACGAGATCCTAGGAAGAGTATGTAACAGAGAAAGATGGAGCCGTATCAGATAGAGAAACGTTTTTGGTAGAGATTAATACCGTATCACTTGTTGGCGGTGGAGGCGGTGGCCGTGGCGGTGGAGGATGTAGCGGTGGCGGTGGCGTCGGTCTCGGTCGAGGTGGTGGTGGCGTCAGTCGTGGTGGGGGTGGCGGTGGCGGTGGCGGCGGCGCTCGCGGCCTTGGCCGCTGAATCCTCACCCTCGACGATGAACCGGAGCCAGTCCGCCTCCTGACGGCGATCGTAACCCGTCATAGTGAGGGCGATGCGGCGCTGCGCCTTGTTGGAGAAGGCGAGGTTCCGCTCGTCGTTCTTCGCTTTCTTCCTAGTAAACCAAAGCAAAACAGTAATCAAAACCGTAATCAGATCTGCATTCAGCATCGTAACGAGCAAACAACTCTTGAATCCAAACGGTACCCCATGCTTCGCGGGCCGGAGGGGAGCGCGGGGCCTGGGCGGAGATCGGCGGTCGGACGGCGGCGGCGGTCGCGCTGCATACGGAACTGGGTGCCGGAACTGGAAATGCGTAAGAAGAGGAGGGTTTTGAAAAGGGCCTGGGAGAATTAACAGCGCAGGTTGCTTATCAAACAGACCAAACTGCCCCTGGTGTATTTCACAGCACAACAGAGGCTTATCGAACAGACCAAACTGCCCCTGGTGTATTTCAGAGCACAACAGAGGCAATGTACTGATGGTCAAATACAAGTTGCATTTAAAGCAAGAATTAATCATAACATATTTCATGACACAAAAAATTGATCAGGGGCGATTAGATCTGTTTGAATTTTCCTAATTTAACACAAAAACTATTTTAATCAATAATCAAGTATGAGATCTACGTCTCCCTCTATCTCCACTGTTCCAACCAAGTTTAAAGTTTGTTTGGTTGAGTAGGGGAGATTTTATTGTGAACTATATGTTAACGAAAAGTTATAAGTTGTTTGGTTCAAACAACTATAAAATCTACATCTCTCTCTATATATATCTCTTGAAACAACCGTGAAACTTATATCTCTTCACAACCATCTAGAACACATAGGAATCCAAAAGCTAAAAGCAGAGTTCAAGGTATTGCGACAATTATGCCGCACGAGAGCAACGAATTCTAAAAAAGCATTGTCATTTCCACTCATTTTGATTGGTGCTTTGCTTCTGACAGTAGAAACACTTCTCTATAAGCTTAACCAAACATGACATTTTGAGAAACTAAACCAAACATAACACTTTTAGATGATGAATTAGACACGACCAAGGGTCTGTTTGTTTTAGCTTTTGTTGGCTTCTATCAACCATAAGCCGCCAAATTGAAACAAACAACCCAATTGTTTCAGTTGGTTTATTTATAAGAAAATGCATTTAGGGTATGTTTATTTGAGTTGTAGCTAGAGTGTTTTTCCTTCTCAAACAAAATCCGGATTTTAGGTTTTGGCTTTTCTTTTTGTTTTTTTTCTGTTTTAACTGTCGTAACAAACTTTTAGCTTCTCATCATTCTTTTCAGCTTCTTATCATTATTTGAGTAAATAACGAGGCTATTTGTTTCCTGCGTAATCTGGTTTGCCTGCCAGGCTGGCAAGATGCATTGCAACGCGAAGGCCGCCCACGGACCACGGTGCACGAGTCGGTGAGCCAGGTGGCCAACCATCTCTCGACTCCGGCCGACCGGCCGAGTCGGCAAGTCCTCGACGGCGACTCGGCGAGTCGTATCGTATGCTACTATTTATTACCCACCCAAGCCCAACCCGGACCAAACAAACACCTGCTCGTCGTCTCGTCGTAGCCATCATTTCATCTCGAGTCTCCATTCCATCCTCTCCAAATTCCCCCAAATCGATCTCCCCCGGACCCTCGAATCCCCCCGCCCCCGCGTCTGAATCCGGCGCGCCCCGCCCCGATCCGTCCGATCCGCGCCGAATCGCCGCCGCTCGGCGCGGAACCCTAGCCCGATCTCGACCCGTTCCCCCGCGATGGGCGCCGGCCGTGTCTGCCGCGGCGGCCCCTCCTCCGCCCACCCCGCCGCCGGCGCCGCCGCGGGGCGGCCGTTCCCGCCGCTCGCCGCGTCCTCCTCCGCCTCCCCTTCGTCGGCCCCCTCCGAGACGGCGTCCACGTCGGTCACCAAGACCGTGAACGGCTCCCACCACTTCAAGATCGCGGGCTACTCCCTCTCCAAGGGGATCGGGGTGGGGAAGTTCATCGCCTCCGAGTCCTTCAACGTTGGGGGATTCGACTGGGCGATCTACTTCTACCCCGACGGGAAGAGCGGCGAGGATGGCGCTGCCTACGTCTCGCTCTTCATAGCCCTCGCCAGCGAGGGCACCGATGTGCGCGCGCTGTTCGAGCTCACGCTCGTCGATCAGAGCGGCAAGGGTCAGGATAAGGTGCATACCCACTTTGGGAGGTCGCTTGAGAGCGGCCCATACACCCTCAAGTACCGCGGCAGCATGTGGTGAGTCTCCCTCAGCCTGTGCATGTTTTAGATAGGCGTGCATGTCACATTAGCTTTGTGGTGCCTGCCAAATTGAACTGTTCTGCCCAATTGGAATTTGCTAATTGTCATTATCTTGAGTACGAAGTTATGTGCTATGCCTTCTAAGATACATGGTTATGTTTCTGAAACTTAGTTTTGTATAATGTTAAACTGAGATCTTGGTGTGCATGGTAGGCTGGTTGCCCCTTCAGGTTTATTAGCCATTTTGTATTCACAAGTACTACTGTTTTGAGGTCAAGTACATTCAGTTCTTGCATGGCCTGTTTGGATGCAAGGGCTAATTGCTAGCAAGCTAAAAATTAGGTGGGCTGTTTTTTGTTTGGCGAAGTCTTCGACTAGTTGTTACCCAACTAACTAGCCAACCACAGCTAATTTGGGTTAATATTTGCCCCCCACTAGTAACTAGTAACTAGTCATGTGTATCCAAATAGGCACTTAGTTGCATTTTCTTAACGTTAATGTCACAAAGTTCAAAACCGAGTTAGTTCCTGTTATTGCAATCAGCTAATGCTGAATGCTTGCTGTATGTTCCAGTTATTCCTGTTGATTAAGATAAATGGTTTGGTTGTGTGGTTTGCTGTAACAATTGTGATGAATTCAGGTTACTTGAGATTATTCTGCGTGCCTTGATCTTCAAGTTATGTGATCTGGAATTTGATTTGATATGCATGTGAACTTGGCTAGTTGTCTTCATGCCTTCATGCCATGAGTTTATTAATTAACTGCTCTATGATGGAGCTTGTTTCTGCTACACCTTGGTTTCAGGATGTACAATAAGTGCCCTGTGGATGCAGAACTTAATTGTCTGTTTTTGCCTCGTTAATTTGTGAATCAAAGAGGTGACAAGTGATATAGATTTATGCCATACCCTGTACCTAATAACTGGTTATTGGTTTGTTATTATTGATTGGGCCATATAATTTGGTTTTGATGACTCTGGATTGAGAAAAGAACTGTGTTTTCAGTTGTTTTCCAAATTACCTTGCTGTTAATTGTATAGCTTTTGGATAATTTGTCAATTTTGACACCCGTACTGCAATATTGTTCGTTGGTGAGCCCTGCATTTTTCAGAATATCTGACATTCGGGCAAGTAATGACATATATATGAGTTGGTAGTTGGTTAGTTCATAATCGGGGCTACATGAGAACTAGTTGATAATGACATTGTTAACCAGCAAATTTGATGTTTTTGGCGCTAATGTACACCATTTGTAATGTCTTCATATGAGGGCTACGGAGTGAACAGTCTGTTCGATGATATTGCTTAGCCTTTCTGATTATGTATTGTGGATATGGCTTGCATCTTCTGTATAAGAGTTGCGATCTTAATTTTTTAGGAAGTGCAAGGTTGCGATCTTAATTTTTTAGGAAGTGCAAGTCAGTTCTATATATATCAGGCAATGATCAGTTTAACACAATACATACTTTTATTTGATGTATGATGTGTTGATTCATCTTTGTTCTCACTGTGCTTCCTTTATTATTATACATTATTTCATCCAGTATGCAGTATCTAGTTTGACTGGCTGTGTAGCTGCTTCTTGGATATAGCTGCATGCTTTCATCCTTGACTATTCTTTTGGTTCACTAGTTATGGGGAGTAACTTATTTTTCTGTGCATGCAGGGGCTACAAGCGTTTCTTCAAACGAACTGCCCTGGAAACGTCAGACTATCTGAAAGATGATTGCCTTTTAGTGAACTGCACCGTTGGCGTTGTTCAGTCGCATACTGAAGGACCAAAGATATACACAATTCCAGTACCACGGTCCAACATGGCTCTACATATTGGTCAGCTATTGACAAGTGGAAAGAGAACAGACATTGCATTCGAAGTTGATGGAGAGATGTTTCCTGCCCACAAAGTGATTCTTTCAGCCCGGTCTCCTGTTTTTAGGGCACAACTTTTTGGTCCAATGAAGGATAAGAACATGAAGTGTATAAAGATTGAAGACATGGAGGCTCCAGTATTCAAGGTGACCCTGGCTCCTGGTTTCCAGCTCTTGGTTTTACTTGGTTATGTCTTCTTTGGTTTTGTTACTGTCATGTCTTGGAGCATTCTCTCCTATGCTATTATCTATGTTATATTTAGTTAAAAACTTAAAATACAGTTCATGCATATTGACATCAACACCACATACTACCTCTCATCACTTAAATATGGTGTTTCAGACATAAAAGATAGGTAGAAGACATGTCATTTATAGTCTGAAACGTCATACCTAATTGACTTTAGGTAGGATCAATATCCAGAACATAGGTAGAAGACATAAGAGAAATTATAGGGGTCAGAGTTAAATTTTGAGTACATTATTAATTGGTGAGATGTATATTTGCTAAGTTTTGCTTTTGCATTCCCTTTGCTGTCAGAAGCATGTCACATTCAATTTTCTTGATTGTCAGTGTCTAGCATTTATTTATTCATTCTGAATTTATTATAAGCATTGAATTTTGCAGGCCTTGCTCCATTTCATGTACTGGGATGAGTTACCGGATATTGAAGAGCTTACTGGTGTAAATACAACTTGGGTATCCACCTTGATGGCTCAACATTTACTTGCTGCTGCTGACCGTTATGCATTGGAGAGATTAAAGTTGCTCTGTGAACTTAAGCTGTGTGAAGATGTTGCAATAAACACAGTGGCAAATACTTTGGCACTGGCTGAACAGCACCACTGTTATCAGCTAAAAACTGTTTGCTTGAAATTTGTAGCTCTGCCTGAGAATTTGAAAGGTAAGTGCAATATTTCTCTATGTTATCTTGATTTTATATTGATGGCTCATGGAAGCTGTTAGCTCAAATGGAGTATGTACTCGCTCTAGTTGCTATTTGATTTTATGATCACATGAATAGCCAGACTTATTCTAGGATCACATTTTGCTGAAAAATTGCAACTGTAGCATTACTTGTCTCTACTGGTCTTTGAACACTATTGTAAGGCTTGATACTTCGAGAGTTGAGAGGCCTATGACACATAATTGCCTGGTTTGATTCTGCTCACTGTAGCTTAAGTTATATTGGGACCTTTCCAATTTCTTTTTAATTTGATACTGACAAATGCAATGATATGATAAGCATGCATCAGAGTGGAGAAATTCTGGTTATTTATTTGTTGAAGGGTTGAAATTCTGCCTGCCAACCAATCTTGGTTTAACTGTTCTTGGTTTTGTAACTTTGTTCAACTGATCTTCCTTGGACGGGTGTGTGTTTTGGGGGGTAGGGGTGGGGACTTGGTGTTTCTTTGTAAACTTCATGGTGTTTTTATTTAAAAGTTGTGAAGCATTTGGGTTATTTTGAAAAATGCGTGAACCGTTTGTCCTAATACTGATTTGAGGAATGTGTTAAGAGCTTGTCAAAACATTTCAATAGTCATAACTGTTTATTGATTATTTTGGCTGTGTAGTAACTGATGTGGAATGCTAGCTGCAAAATATGATACTTAGAACCGTTCATCCTGTATCATGTGTTTCAATATTATTATGCCATGTACTGTTTACAGGCATATTAACACTTCTATTATGGAACAAAGATGATGGAGCACATGCTTTCATGTATCAACATATGCTTAACCATGTTTTTTTTCTTTGCAGCTGTCATGCAAACCGATGGGTTTGATTATTTGCAGCAAAGCTGCCCATCCCTCCTGACTGAGCTTCTCGAGTATGTGGCCAAGGTAGGAGAGCACTCTGTGAGCCCCTGCTTGTATTCAACTGAAGTCCTTGATGGTGGCGATGCCAATGGACGACGCGTGAAACCAAGGATCTAATGGCTGCCCAGACGAGCCTAGAAGAGCAAGTCCTGTTTTTTCCGTTGTAAAGTGATTCCAATGACGGGTGCTGAGGTGCCATAATCATGCATGTTGTAGTGTGGGTTTGTGTGTGTTGTGACTTCCATCCCTCTCCCCAGCCATATTGCTGCTACTGTAGAGGGAGTTGTGGCTAATATACATCCTACTGACTAGTGTATTGCATTGCTGCTGCAAAGCAGCCTGTCATCATAAGTGCACGCAGGTGGCATATGGCAAGGACGGTCTGGTGCAAAGGTTTGATCAAGGGGAAATAATGGCGCAGAATGTGTTTTTGAAGAAGTTTTACCTTTTGCTAGGCCAGATTTGTCGATTCATGGTCGTCTGTATTTGACTCTATTCAATTGAAATGGTGAAATGCAATGAAATGTATCCTGGACATTCACTTCCATACTGATCCGTTCATCTTTCCTACCCTGAAATTCTGAAGTACCAGTTGCCTGTGCGAATACTCGTTTGATTATCTTTTACCTTTGTGAATTACCCGTTTGATTCGTGACAAGTAATATATGATGAAACGGCAGGTGGCCGAAGGATTTGCACCTTTCGTGGTTTTGGACTACCCAATCTAGAAGAGAGATTAGCCACTGGGTGCTTGATTTGTACCCCTCCTTAACGATGCAATCATCATCATTATCATAGTCTTTTTTTTTCAAGCAAGTTGAGGTAGGTTAGAGATGAAACCCGAAAAAACCGGTCACACATCATCATTATAGTCTTTTTTCCCAAACAAGTTGAGGTAGGCCAGAGATAAAACCCGAAAAAACTGGTCACAGAGTAACACATAAAAGTTATGGTTCAGGCACGTAGATGGCTAGTCTCTAACGCTCCTATCCTAACTAAATCCTTGGAGATATCTCACTCCTTAAGGTCTCTCTTAACCGACTCATTACAAGTCAGTTTAGGCCGACCTCTGCCGCTCTTTATATTTTTGTTCCGCTTTAGAACTCCACTACGCAACGGCGCCTCAAGAGGCCTTCGTTGAACATGCCCCAATCATCTCAACCGATGTTGAATTAACTTCTCAACTGGTGCTACCCTAACCCTATCCCGAATATCGTCGTTCCGGACTCTATCTCTCTTAGTGTGCCCATAAACCCAACGCAACATACGCATCTCCACTACACTCAGTTGTTGGACATGTCGCCTTTTTGTAGGCCAACATTCCGCACCGTATAACATCGCCGGGCAAATCGCCGTCCTATAGAACTTACCTTTTAGCTTCTGACGCACCCTTTTGTCACAGAGGACACCAGAAGCTTGACGTCATTTCAACCAACCGGCTAAAATTTTATGTCTAACATCCTCATCAATGTCTCCATCCTTTTGTAGCATTGATCCTAGATACCAAAAGGTATCCTTCTTGGCCACCACTTGCCCATCAAGACTAACGTCTCCCTCCTCGCGCCTAGTCGTGCCGAAATCGCACCTCATGTACTCGGTCTTGGTCCTACTAAGTTTGAAACCTTTCGATTCTAACGTGTGCCTCCATAGTTCTAACTTCCTATTAACCCCTACTCTACTATCATCAACTAGCACCACATCATCAGCAAAGAGCATACATCAAGGCATATCCCTTTGTATGTCTCTTGTGACCTCATCCATCACCAAAGCAAATAGATAAGGGCTCAATGCTGACCCTTGATGTAGTCCTATCTTAATTGAAAAGTCACCGGTGTCGCCATCACATGTTCGAACACACGTCACCGCATCCCCGTACATATCCTTGATGAGGGTAATGTACGTAGTTGGGACTTTACGCTTTTCCAAGGCCCACCACATGGTATTTCATGGAACTTTGTCATATGCCTTCTCAAGGTCAATAAATGCCATGTGCAAGTCCTTCTTCTGCTCCCTGTATCTCTCCATCAGTTGACGTATGAAGAAGATCGCTTCCATGGTCGACCTACCAGGCATAAACCCAAACTGGTTTTGGGTTACACTTGTCTCTCTTCTTAGGCGATGCTCAATAACCCTCTCCCAAAGCTTCATCGTATGGCTCATTAGCTTGATCCCGCGATAGTTGTTATAACTTTGAACATCTCCCTTGTTCTTGAAGATCGGTACTAATATACTTCTCCTCTATTCTTCAGGCATCTTGTTGGACCAAAAAATGAGGTTAAAAAGTTTAGTTAACCAATCTATCGCTCTGGCACCTAGGCATTTCCACACCTCAATGGGGATACCATCAGGGCCCATTGCTTTACCTTTCTTCATCTTCTTCAAAGCTTCCCCGATCTCTGTCTCTTGGAATCTCCTCACAAAGCGTCTGTTGGTATCGTTAAAGGAGTCTTCCAACTCAAGGGTAGGACCCTCATTCTCCTCATTGAACAACTTATCAAAGTACTCTCTCCATCTGTCCTTGATCTCCTCATCCTTCATCAGAAGCCGGTCTGTTCTATCCTTGATGCATTTGATTTGGTTGATGTCCCTTGTCTTCCTCTCGCGGATTCTAGCCATTCTATAAATGTCTTTCTCCCCTTCCTTTGTGCCTAACCGCTGATAAAAGTCATCATATGCCTGACCTTTTGTCACACTCACAGATCGCTTTGCAGCTCTCTTCGCTATTGTATAGCTCTCGATGTTGGCTGTACTCTTGTCCTGGTGGAGGCACTTAAAACACTCCTTCTTCTCCCTAATAGCCCCTTGTACCTCGTCATTCCTCCACCAAGTGTCTTTCTCTTCCCGTTTGCCTCCCCTACTCACGCCTAACACTTCTGAAGCCACCTTTCGCACATATGTTGCCATCTTTAGCCACATGTTGTTTGCATCTTTTTCTTCTTCCCAAGGCCCCTCGCCTAGCATCCTTTCCTTAAACGTCTATGCTGCTTCCCCTCTAAGGTTCCACCACTTCGTTCTCGTAATCTTGGCTCGATTTTCCCGATGGACACGTACCCGAAAGCGAAAGTTAACCACCACAAGCTTGTGTTGAGGGACAACACACTCCCCAGGTATCACCTTACAATCTAGGAAAGCACGTCTATCCTTCCTCCTCGCAAGGATAAAGTCAATCTGGCTCGAATGTTGTCCACTACGAAAGGTCACTAGGTGGGATTTCCTCTTCCTAAAGAGGGTGTTCGCTATCAACAAGTCGTAGGCCAACGCGAAATTCAAAACGTCCTCTCCCTCTTGATTCCTACTACCGTACCCAAACCCGTCATGCACCCGCTCAAAACCTACATTAGTCGCACCCATATGACCGTTGAGGTCTCCTCACATGAAGGGCTTCTCGCTGACAGGCACGGTACTAACCAAGCTATCTAGATCTTCCCAAAACTTTTTCTTGGTGCTCTCGCTAAGACCTACCTGAGGGACATAGGCACTGATCACATTCAGAGTCGAATCTCCAACTACCAGCCGGACTAGGATAATCCGGTCGCCTTGCCTTCTTACATCAACGATCCCATCCTTAAGGCTCCTATTGATCACGATGCCTACACCATTTCTACCCGATGTTGTACCCGTGTACCAAAGTTTGAAGCTCGTATGCTCTACCTCCTTTGCCTTTTGGCCCTTCCATTTAGTCTCCTGCACGCATAGAATATTTACACGCCTCTTAATTTCCGCATCGACCAGCTCTCTCAACTTACCCGTTAGGGACCCTACGTTTCAGCTACCTAGACGAATCCTAGTAGGCTCGGCTAGCTTCCTTACCCTTCGCACCCGTCGAGGGAAGTGCGAAGACCCTTGCTCATTTTGCACCACACCCCGGCGCCGATGTGGCGCGCCACTTAGGATGTGATGACCCGATCCTTGCTCTCTTGACACCGTGTCCAGATCACGACACGACGCGTCGCGGGGGTGACGACCCGGCCCTTGCATATTTAACACCATACCCGGGTTCCGGCATAGCGCGTCGCTAAGAGGGTTACGTCCCAACTGGATTCTTTTAGGTTTCATCTCCATAAGAGTGGCTAAGTTTTTATGTTGGCTCGCCAAACCTAACACAACCCTACTCATTTATCAGGGCTTGAGACCTGCTATGTTGGGACACCAAAGCACCCCACCCTACGCGGATTTAACTTAACGATGCAATCAGAAAACAAAATTCAGTTAAGCCAGCCGAGGAGAGGATTCAGCAGTATGCAGTTAAGCAAGCTGGATACTTAATTTGTTTTCTACCCCTCCTTATCTTAACGATGCAATCAAAACAACAAAATTCAATTAGTTGAGCTAGCAGAGGAGATTACTCGAAAAAAAAAAACTAGCAGAGGAGAGAGGATTCAGCAGTATGCAAGCTAGCTGGACTAGGAGACGGGACTCGGAATCAGGAGAGGATTCAGCTGCTCTCTCTCCAAACCCTGACTCCTCGACCCCCGTAACCTGCTTTGCTTGCTCTGCACTCTGCTAATTCCTTCCGCGGCGATCCCGAGCAAGAAATCCAGCAGCAACAAGTGCAACCGGCGCCGCGGATCTCGACGGGCGGCGGTCGCCACTATGATGAGCGACAGCTCGCCTCCGCCGCCCTCGCTTCCTGTCGGGGTACACCTCTCTCCATCTCTCTCTCTCTCTCTCTTCTCGCCGGGGTATACCTCTCCCGTCTCTCTCTAGATCTGGGAGTAGCCTGTTTGTTTAGGGCGGGCGCCATGAATCAGGCGACCTTGTGCTCTGATAATATCTGCCATATCTAAGATTGGTTCGCCCCCAATGCTTTCGCCGTGCTGCTCTCCACAGGCTAAACCAATTTGTTGTTTGCTATTGTCTGGCGACTGAATTATGCTTGAAATTACTGTACTGTATGTCTCATCCCACCCCTTTGCCACCGATTAGTTAGATGCCGTGTGTGTTCGAATGGAAAATAGTTCTCTCTCATGATATCTCGTCTCGCCAACGAATGCAGAGTGGAGGCTTGTTCAGGGGGTACACGAAGCTGTGTAAGGGCCTGGCCGTCATACTGCTCCTTGTGCACCTTGTAGTCCAGCTGTTCCCGTCCGCCGTCACCTATCTCGCGCTTATCCCCGGAAGGTAGAAGCTCAGATCTCCACTCTGTTGGAATTCTGTATTCAGAGCAACATCTTTTACTAGTTGCTTGCTTGGCTCCTAGTTTGCACTAGATCTGTTTCCTAGTTAACACCGTTTTGAGTTTCCACTGAATGGCCTAATTGCTTCTTAGTCACCCTCTGAGGTGAAACACTTGTTCTTTTGGTACTACTGACTGTTATGTGGAGCTACTGATATTGGTAACCAGAACATCCATTCGAAATGCAGGTGTGAGCTGCTGAGTTACTGTAACTACAATAATTAGTCAGTGTGTTAAATTAGTGACATGTTGGTATCTCACGGTTTCACCACTAGATGTTAGGCTCCATTCAACATTGTATCTGGTTTGTTTGGGCCTATGAAATTAGTTTACCGAATATTCTCTAAAGAAAAAAACCACTGAACCAAATGTGTGTCTTGAATATTCAGCTATTTGATTTTTATCCGCAGGACGATCCCTTTTGCTTGGAACCTGATAACTGCTGGCTATGTTGAGCAGACAATTCCAGGGGTATATTTTTTTTTCCATCACATCATTTAATTTATTCTGTGCAGCTTCCTCATATATGCATGTTTATTCTTACATTTTTATATATGTGAAAGAAAAAGTACTTCCAAATCAAGACAGCAAAGCTAAAGATGGTTATATGTAGTTAGCTATTGAAAGAAGCAGCTAACTCAAAAGAAGTAATGAAATGGTTGAAATTCAGGTATGGGGTAGAGTATATTACAGTTTGCTGGTGTCTGCTTGTTTGGATGTAACTTATGTCATGGAATCAACCGTGTACAAGTAAATACTAACTTAATTTAGCTTCTAGCTTTCTCTTATTACAGTGGTGGAATTATTAGCA
>CM041631.1:3807209-3859769 GCA_023333625.1 Bothriochloa decipiens
AAAAAACAAAAAGATACACAGAAACAAAATTCTTGCACACATGGTAATTTTGCATCATCATTGAGATCAAGAAGTTCATTAGGCGCTGAATTAAGAACAGGTCAGGATTCTGGTGGTCTGATGAATGCTACTAATCTGCCTTCTGTTGATTTGATTCCTGGTGACAAGCAAGAAGATTCTGCTCACCATAAGTGCATCGAGGATGATAAACCAAGCCTGTGTTCTGTTTCTGGTACTAAGGAAACAGTCTTGTCACATCCAAGTCGAGAAACCTGCAGTCAACTTGCAGTCTCTGGGGCCAGTAATGATGATGAAGGTCCATGTACTGTCATAGATAGTGTACAATGCAGTTTTAGTAATGAATTATCTAAAACTGTAGTTATGGATAAAGAAGTCAAACTGAATGGAATGGTTGATCTTCCCATGACCACTACCCGAACTTTTAAAAGAAAAAGAAGGGCAAACACTTGTCGTGCTATTAATCCTGTCAGCAGTGAGCTAAAAAGTATGGATAGGACATTCCAGTCTAAGTCAAATGGAGATCTTGTATATTCTCCAAATTTAAGAAATGAAATTAACAGATCAGATGGAGATCAACACTTGCCATTGGTCAAAAGGGCAAGAATCCGAATGGAAAGGTCTCCACTGGAGAATGCCACGTTTGATGAGCCTGGCCATTCTTCTGACCAAACAGAGCCAGCTAAACTTGATCCATGTATTAAGCATGGAACGTCTGCAATATCTGGGAAGGATCAGTCAGCTGATGATGTACCTCCTGGCATAGATGCTTCACCCAAAACAAATTACTCTGACCTGCCAGGAGAAGTTCAGAATTCTGGTATGAATAACAGTGAAGAGCAACCGACGGTTATGACATTGGATGTAGAAGCTGCTTTGCCTCCATCAAAACGCCTTCATTGTCTCTTAGAAGCTATGTCTGTTAATGCATCTGAGACTGTCAGTGCTTTGCCTGAAGTTACAAAGTCAAAGGAGGTTGCCCAGAAAGGCTGCACTGCTTCAACAGAGAGGTCCTCTCCTAAAAACTCTGCAGATGCACTTGTTGAAAGTCCCAAATCTGCAATGGCTAAAAGCCCCAAAGTATCTTTGACTGTGCTTTCTTTAGATGCCCCAACTGGTCAAACGCATATCACAGAAGCTGTCATGTTGAACAACGATGCCCTCCAACCTGTTTCTTTGGATTTGAGAACTGATGTCAGTGGCAGTGTACCAAAGGACAAAGTTTCTGAAGAAACCTGCATAGATAGTGAAAATTTGAGAACTGATGTCAGTGACAGTGTACCAAAGGACAAAGTTTCTGAAGAAACCTGCATAGACAGTGAAAATGTACCTGTTTTGGTTGTACAGACTGGGATTGATAGCAATGACTGTGTAAAAGGTACGGCCTGTTCCATGAAATTGGAAGAGCCTGGCTTTACTTCTAAGTTTGATCGACTACCTTTGTGTAACTCAAGTGGAAATAAGCCTATGGAATCCATCGAAGGCCCTACTAATGGTTTTGGCAAAACTATAGATGTATCTTCTGAGCCAATTACCCAAGCAAATGCTACTATCTCGTATACTAGCGGCAGCTGTGATCCTGTGCCGCATGTTGGCACTGTTTTAGATAAATCAGAAGTTAGTGTGCGTGACAGAACAAGTGCCTCGTCTTTGGTCTCTAAAGTTCCATGTATTCATTCTAACACAAGCACCAGAGCATTTGAAATGTAAGTCTTCTATTTAATGTGATAAAAAAAGAACCTTCAATTTGTTATGTAGGCATGTTTGTCTACTGGCATTACATATTCTTGCATTAGTTGATTTACTGCAAATCTTAGGAGGCATATGCTTGTAACTTACTAAGTTCTTCACTCCTTCTCAAGTCTTATATGTTCATAATCATGTTGACATTTTTAATAATAATTTCAATCTTTAATCTTGTAGGCACAGTTCTTCAGTTATTGCACCGGAAGACCACAGAAACAGAAACCTAAAGGATAAGAGCTTATCTTCAGATTCGATGCCTACAGAAGAACTAGTTGCTGATGGACATGCTCATATATTCTCTCAGTCAAATTCATTCATAGACAGTTCTCTAGATTCAAAATTTACTTCGGAACCTTTGGTGAATGTACATTCACTCAAAGAAGGATCAAGTAGCTGGTGTTCACCTTCAAATCATTCGATAAGGTCTGCATCAGATAGGGTTCATACTGAACAAGATAGTGGTGAGATTCCTTTTGATAATCTGCAACAGGAAGGCTTGTTAGCAGGTTGTAATGAAGCCCATTCAGCAAGGAGGGCGTTTGAAGCTTGCGTTGGTACACTAACACGAACAAAAGAAAGTATATCTCGTGGAACACGTCTTGCACTGGACTGTGCTAAGCATGGCATTGCTGGGGAGGTTAGGCCTTGCAAACTCTTCACCTTAATATTAAAGGCATGCTGTTTCACTGTGGTTTATCTTAGATTAATTTCTCATGGTTTTATTATTACCCGCTAACTTGCTTGTATTTGTAAATCTGGTAGCTTGATAAGGTTAAGTATCAGCTCATGTTTAGTTTCCCGTTTACAGATTAATTTCCATGCCAAAGGCTGATTTTGTTGATTTGTTCATCATAGAAATATGGTCACCATAGCTGTTTTGTTCACCATAGTTTCCTGTATATCAGTTCGTGGCCTTTGTGTACATGATATAGCATGCTATTTACAAGCTAGAAATATGTTAACCACTATGGCACTATCTGCACTAGATTATTAAAAATTTTCAGTTTTTTTGTTTGAGCACAGTAACAGTTTTTGCTACATTCAATCTTAAAAACTATGCCCTTTTATAGCCATTGGACCAATCAATCAGTTTTAACTTTTAAGTTGTGTGATGCAGATGTGATTTGATTCTGTTCTTTTTTTAACAAAATAATCTAGGTAATGGATATTATTATTGAACACCTGGAAAAGGAAAATGATTTATATAAAAGGGTCGATCTGTTCTTCCTTGTTGATTCCATAATCAGATACTGTCGCAATCAGAAAGGTATGTGCATAACGTTTTTAAGTTTGTTTCATGGGAATGCGCAGACCTAAATCTACTAAGCTATGCCATGAATCATGTAGGTGGACCTGGTGGTGCTTATCCTTCTCTCATCCAAGCAGTCTTGCCACGAATTATATATGCTTCTGCCCCACCTGGAAATTCTGCTTGGGAGAATCGAAGGCAGTGTCTTAAGGCGAGTGATTTCAGTACCTGATTAAATAATACAATAAGTTTAACACTCTTTCACACACTTTGTTTCCTGGTGGTTAGGTTTTGAGGCTCTGGCTAGAGAGAAAAACCCTTTCAGAATACATCATCCGCCACCATATTAAAGAGCTTGAAGCTCTTAATGATGCGTCATTTGGAAGCTCTCACCGTCCTTCAGGTACAGAGAGAGCTCTGAATGACCCTTTGCGGGATGATGAGGCATTTTTTGTTGATGAATATGGAAGGTAGGCCTCTACTTTTTGAATAAGAACTATTTCTAAGGTTAAAATGAGTTAAGACTGACTGCTGAGGCTTGTTTAGGCTGTTTATTGCCACTGCACACAAAATATTCTGCATATTTACCATTTTGGGTTGGTTTTGGTAATCTTACATAATTTGCAAAAAGGGAAAAAGACGTTAGTACATGAGTTTGGTGCTGATAGCATGTCGTCATCATAGCCAATAGGTAAATTGCTTCTGTTCCTTCAATCCAGATTGGCATTATTGGGACTGTCTGCTATACAATTTCAGTGCTTGTATGTTTGGGACCTGTCAGATTGTAGCAAATGAGTGAAGTCAATACTAGAAATCTCTCAAGAAGTGTTGAAACATTTAAAGGAAATAAATAATAGTCATGACTTGTGATGACACTTCGAAGTTATCTGAATGACTGCTGACTGGTGTTTGGGGCCTGTCAGATTGTAGCAAATGAGTGAAGTCAATACTAGAAATCTCTCAAGAAGTGTTGAAACGTTTAAAGGAAATAAATAATAGTCATGACTTGTGATGACACTTCGAAGTTATCTGAATGACTGCTGACTGGTGTTTGTTGCTTATACGACTGAACAAAAATATTAAATGTCAATTTTTGAAACAAAAATTTGGATCTGTATTTAAGTGTGGTCTCACTTAGCATATGTAACAAACTGCGTTTATGCATGCTGAACTGCTGTACCATCGCTTTCTTACTAAAAACTATCTGTTCACCATGCCCCACATTTATATGGTTGATTATTCTTTACAGCAACGATGGTCTTGATCTTCAAAATTTAATTTGCACGAGATTACTTGAAGTTTTGGATGGGAGGTCCTCTGAGGAGCGGAGCTTCGAAGGTCTTACTCCTGAACATGAAGTTACTGATGCTAATGAACAAGAGGCATGTCAATTGCATGTGACAAAGCATCAAATCCTATTAGAAGAAGTGGATGGTGAACTTGAGATGGAGGATGCAGCCCCATCATCTGGAGCTGAAGCCACTACTGGATGTCAAGATCTGACTAATAACAATACTTCTATACGAACCGTTCAGCATCTCAGTTCTGTTCCACCACTACCTGATGACAAAGCTCCATCCCCTCCCCCATTGCCATCATCACCGCCACCATCACCGCGTCCATCATGTCTTGTCTCTCAAGATTCTCAGGTGCAAGGTGCATTGCCTGTGGCAGCCGATTGTGTTGAGCAACACCATCCAGGAGCCAACTATGTATGTAGTTCTTATTTTGTTTCTGCAGGAAAACTACTCTGAAATTTGATTTGTGGTGAGCATATATAGTTACTCCGTGGTGTTCTTTGCAGAATGTTGAAGGCCAACATCCTTATTCTGCTGCAAACAATCGAGGCAACATGGATGCATGTATAGCTTCTTCGCAGCCTCCAGTACCATACAATTCTGGATATTCAGGGCATACTAATCAGATATATCAACCGCCGCCGCCGCCGCCACCACCACAGCCTATTGGAACATTCCCTTCTGGGCCCCATGGCAGCTTATGTGGGCCCCCAGTGCCACATCATGGAAATAACTATCACCATCCACCACCAGCACCACTGCCGAATAGTGGATACCATTTACAGCCACCGCCATACCCACCAGGTCCGAATCAGTTCCCATGTCCACCTGAACCAGAGCAAAGAGCACAGCCTTGGAATTGTGGCCCTCCGGCCCCTTCCTATCCTGAAAGATATCAGTATGGACATGATAGAGGACACCATGGATATGATAGAAGACCTTACTTTGATGATAGAGGACATCAGTTTGATGATAGGGGGCATCGCTTTGATGGTGGAATGAATCACTTCGATGATAGATGGCACCACTTTCATGGTAGGGGGCAAATGCCCCATGAAGTTACGGATGGTGGAAGGTTTCCCTCATTTTTTCCACCAGGTATTCCCCCCTCCTCTTTCTCCCTATGCAACATTTAGTTTCTGCATCCAACTGTTCCTGTTTATTTATGAACAGTTTTTTCTGAAATACCAGATTACTTGTGTTTTTCATGAATTAAACTTTTATGTTTAGCCAGTGTTGTTCTTACCAGTATCCAGTTCATCTTATTCCTTTTCAAGCAACGTGCAGTTCACGCTATTTATCACTCATTGCACTATCTTCTACAATCATTCAGGCCCCCCATGTCCAGATCACTTTGAAGCGCCACCCAACCAATTTGACTGTGGACGACCATTGGATCCTCCACCAGGTCCATGTTCCGGGTGGCCTATGCCTCATAGGAGATCCAAGTACCCTCCTGATTCTAGACACTCAATGGAACCTCCAGTTTCCAATGGAGGAGGTATTCTATTTCATTTTTCCTTCTCTGGGCAGTCGTCTAGGCTCTCATCATTATTTTCCATCATCACAAACTTGGAATGTTTTATAGTCAGTTTTTTTTGTTCTTTGTGCACTTCAAGCTAAATGCTAGTCTCTGTTGTGATGTCAGGTTGGAGGAGGCATGGAAGACGTGATTATGATAGATACCATTGATGACTGGTATCAGAAGTTTTATGTTGGAACTACTGTGCTTAGTTCTTACACGTTAGCCCCTTTACAAATTTAACTTCTGAGACACATGATATACCTGTACTTGGGATAAGGGTACTCGTGAAGTTAAGAGCATTCCCCACTAAGTTCTCCTTTGCATTATTTCAGAATGATATCGGACTCCGCGACTCAACTCTGATCATGGCTGATTGGTAGTGCTTTGTTGCTAGGGCTGAGTGCTGTTGTGGCAATGTTTACGGTACACATTTCCTTCTTTATTTAGAAAGAATGCTTTATATTATTTCTTACTTGGCACACCTGTTGTCCTTTTGCTTATTGATCTGACACATGTTGTTTTCTGATTATTTTTTCTAGGTTTTCCTTGTCATTGGTGAGTTGTGAAGCATTCGTCAATGTCTCCATTCACTGATGCGCTTAGTGTTGAGTCTCTTGAAAATAAGAGACGAAACCCACCCACTGTACATATGTAGCTGTATAGCAGTGTTCTGCAAATGCAGAAACGGGAGCCAGACCAGTCGCCTGAAGGGTGTGAGCCATGCTGTTAACCGTAGCATTCCACCGTCTTGTCGACATCGCAGTGTATTTCGTTCCTGTAACACTGTTGCATCGAACAATCATTTTTTTATGGCAATTTCGTTTGTAGTTTGACAGTGGAGCACATGGCCAAAATTCAAATGATTTTTTTTGGGGAACCTATAGACTTTGTTGGGCATCTTTTGATGACGTAAATATGGTTCAATAATGTACTCTTCCGGCGAATGCAGACGAGTGGCCACACACTGCGAGGCAGTTTTGGCTCTTCCGAGGTCTGGGTTTGCGAATGTACAACAGTTTCTACTACGATTTATTTGCAACTGCCTAAAATTTAGTCTCTATCGTCGACGACTCAAATTCAATCTAGAAATGAAACCATGATGGGATTTTTGGCAGAATAACCTTTTCTCGTTCAGATATATCTCGATCGGTGCTTTGGTTTGGTCTCTCAACTATTATATATCATATTAATCAAACTGGTCATTTGAGCATTCCTTTTTGGCACTATCTATCTAGTCCTTGTACTTGCGTTGGCGTGCCAAGACAAAGCATATGCACACATCATACATCTATGAGGCCATGACCATGCTTCGGCTCCAGACTTTGTCGTTTGTGCACATGGCCATCTGAAAACTAACTCTCGCTAAGCACTGTCAACACATGGCGCTATCGCACAGGAGCATGCAGGGACCTACAGAGCTAGAGGTTACGGAGTAAGTGCTTTACAACTTGAGATGAGATACATAAAATCAATGCGAGATCAAACTACAATAAATATGAGATATCATCACTCATCTAACGTGCATTTTAATATCTCATTTTTATTTACATTTTGATATATAATACTAGATCTATCATTTGACTTGACTGGGTTGGACGCTGACGAGGTGATCAACCAGGGATCCTTTTGACTGGGTTGGCTCCAGTGCTCTAGGTCATTACGTCGTAAATTGTTTATTATGTAATCATAATCGCGTGTCATTTAGGGAGAGAAAGGACTCGGTGACCATGAGGTTACCCGATCCTTCGGTTCATGTAACAAAACTCTTTTTTATTTAGTGAAAAACACGCCTAGTGATGCTAGGCGTGATAATAAAAAAATACTAGATCATCATAACTAGAATTACCATTGTTCCAAAAAAATCACTACCAGAACCAGTATTTTTAAAATGTTTCCAACATGTACTATTAATCTTTCCTTTAGTCAAACTATCGTATTAGAGATCGAACCAATGTATATATATATATATATATATACTTTCTCCATCCTAACAAAGGGTATGTGTTGGTTAAATTTTTTATAGTTTAACTATAGTATTTGCAGAAAATATTAACAATATATTTATCTTCAAATAAGTTTATTTTTATTAAAGGGCGGTGAGAGTATTTATTACTATCTACAAGGAAAGTAAAGACTCGTACAAGAAAGTCTCTTGCAAATTAAACGTCGGCAATGCGCGTGCTATGCAAATAGAAATGCCGAGGAGTGTACGTTAGAAAGATTTCTAGTTCTGAAATTTTGTTGGCCTTGCCAGGGCTTGCTTGTTGTCAACCCATCGCGGCCACGTGCATCCATCTAAATCTAACAAGATTCGTTTGATTGATGCACGTACGACACCTAGCTAGCCAAACTCGTCACACAATCACGCGCATCATTAGTACACGGAAGCCACAGTACTATAGTCATATCTGTCGTCGGTATATATATGTACACAAAACCACATCATCATCATCTCAGAAGAACAACAGTCTTTCGACGCGCGCATGCCAAAGTATACGCACAGAAGAAATGCAGGCGTCTGCTTGCTTCTCCTCCATCTCGTCGCCACTGCTAGTAATGGTGCCGCTGCTGCTCGGGCTGCTGTCCGCGACGCCGAGCTTGTCATGGGCGGCGGCGGCGGTGTCACGGACCATCACCGTGGACTGTCACGGCCGAGGTGACGTGAGGACGGTGCAGTCGGCGGTGGACTCCGTGCCGGACGGCAACCGCGACTGGATCAAGATCCATGTCATGGCCGGCACCTACTGGTTCGTCGCCGACGCGTTCTACACTTCTCTCTAATGCTGTCCTACTGTCCTAGCTAGTAGGTGCCGACAAATTACAGTACTGTAGGTAGCTCACTTTTCGACGACTTTGTCGTTTGTGATATAATTTTGCTCCATTTTCTGTTGATCAAAGGTACCAGCGCTGCATGCAGTATGCTGAAGAATACGCGTAGATTTTTTTCTGGACTCGAAGATATACACGGATCGATGCCTCAGGATATTAATTTGGAACATACAAATCGCTCCACCAACTAAGATGGAGGCGACTCGGCGATGGCGAGGCGACGGCGGCGCCTCCGCCTCCGCCTCCGCCGCGCCCTTCCACTCCGGTAGGCCGAGCTGGCGGTTCGTGGAAAGGGGAGCCCTCGTCCCGCCAGGATCCACTCGTGGAGAGGCTTCTCCAGAGCAGCTCAGTCGGCCTCGGGGGTTCGCGTGGAGGAGACCGAGGGATGAAGCACGCCCCGGTTGTGCTCCGACGATTCCCCGGCGAGCGCTGGCCTCAAGCCCAGTGAGAGGGAGGGGATCCCCTCCGAGAATCAAGTTGGGGGAAGACAGGGGCAGGGATGAGGGGAGGCGCCCTTGTCATTGCCTCCGCTGCGTTCGTCCTCACCGGTTGGAGAGGCGGCCACCGTCATCCCCATCCGGATCGACTCGAGAGGGAGCAGCCACAGGGCGCTTCGGCGGGCTCAGGGGGCGAGACCGGAGACCGGCGGGTGACATCCGAAGGGATGGCGCGCCGTCAACTCCCCGGCGTGCTCTGGCCTCAAGCCCGGTGCGTGGGCGGGGAACTCCCCCACGGTCCAAGTCAATTTGTGAGTAAGAGGGGCCTCCGAGTCAGCGACAGCAACCATGGAGCTGGGATGGGGCGACAGCTGGCTTCATCCCGACCATGGATCTGGAAGAGGGATGCCATGGCGGGCCGACACGTTGCTGTGCGTAAGGCTTCAGAAGGAGGGGAGGATATTCAAGAGTTTTGGGGGCAACTGTGGTATATCCCACCACGTAACCCTAGCCGCCAATCACACCAGGGGCTGGGGAGGAAAACCGATCCAATCTCACCTGGGTGAGGAGAGACCTTTGGGAGAAGAAGACGTTCGGTGTAGAGGATTGCTTCCCTACCGGACCTGCGGATGTGTGGGAGAAGGATCCTTTCAAGCTTGATTTCGCTGCATCCATTTGGGGCAAAGGGACTAGGAAGAGTTTCGTCCAAGTTCTGAAGGATTCAATGGCAAATCGGGGTCGTGGGCGTGGTAATGGCCTGAGGAATCAGGAGGAGGACCGGGGAGAATGGGGCAGTGGAGGGTGGAATCAGTTCCCTCCACACCCATACCCGCCACAAGGGCCGCCGCCGCAGTTCTTCGGCCATCCTCCTCCACCGCCATATGGCTTCTACCCACCACAGGGTCAGCATCCTCCCCCTCCTTACTTTGGTCAGCAATTCCAAGGGAATAGGCCTAGGGGTGGGGGAAGACAAGGTGGCGCAAGAGGAAGAGGTACAGGGAGAGGACATCAAACAAGACCAGATCAAGAGAACAAGAAGATAGCCCCAGATCAGGGTTCAGGAAACACTCAGAAAATGGTGATAGAAGGAGAGGATAAGGATGAGGTGATGTCTGATCCAAAGGATAAGATCATGGATGTGGAGTGTTTCAAATGTGCAGAACTTGGACATTACAGTACAGCTTGTGACAAGGCCAAGTGTTGCTGTATCTGAGGATCATGTGGTAGAGGATTGTCCAGAATGGAAGAAAAATCACTCTGTAGCACAGTTTTATGGCAGTGCTTGTAAGGGTCTTGGCTTCTATCACATTGATGTGGAATGGATATGGATGCTTCTGAAGTACTGTCAATGTACAATGAAGAGGATTCAGAACTGTCTAACTTACCAAACGAATGGATTCAGTCTATAGCAACTTACAAAGGGAAGTCTGAGATGGGTAATGGCACTAAGGATCTGACAAGATCAGAGGGAGATGGGTTCATAGGGCTAGTTGAAGAAAAAGAAGTACAGGGGACTCAGCCTATAGTGGAGGATAGTGAAAAAACAAAGGCTAACCTTTCTCAAGTCACCATAACCAGAAAGAGTAAGGTCCAAACTTGGGGACCTATTCCAGCTAAAAGGAAGAGCCAAAGGCTGATTGATGATGGCAGGACAATGATGGAAAAAGCCCAAGAGGGGAAGAAGATACTGAATCTGGAAAAAAGCAAAGGTATAAATCCTAAAAGAACTTCTCATTCTGTTTCTAGCTCTTCTTTGATTAGTGTTACTTGTTGGAGTATGTGTGTGTGTGGGCCGCCAGGCCCCGGCCGGCCATGTAGGGCAAGGCCCATTAGGGTTAGGGTTAGGCACCATGTGCCTATATATGTACCCAGGGGGTTCACCCCCAACCCATCTGAATACAGTCACTTTATTACATGGTATCAGGCTAGGTTTTCCCTTCCTCCCTCCCTAGCCGCCGCCACCTGCTTCTGCCCAGCGCGCCCCCGGGGAGAGCTGCCTCTCCGCCGGGGCAGCGCCCCTGGTTCGGCGTCGGCCCCTATTGCGCCGCCACCCGTCGTCATCGAGTCAATAATGAAGCAGCAGAGGACCTACCTCCCTTCATCACCGGCGCCGTCTCCTCCTCCGCGCGAGCACCCTGACCGGGCGGATCCGCCGCCGCCGGACCTCCTCCCGCTCGGGACACCAGCGCCCTCCTCCTCCTCTGTTTCTCTCTGCCCCTCTCTCCAACGGTGGGAAGAGATAAGGTGGATGGGAGGATGGGCTGCTACGTGTACCCAGAGATTGTACCCGCAAGGTCCAACACTTGCTGCTGCTATCTTTTCTATTTTGCCTGGTCCGAGACCGGGATTGCGTCGCCCCGCCGTTCGTCGCCTTCGTCGACACTCCCGAGGACGAGGCTGCTACTGCGCCCTTCCTGCTGCAGCGGCGATGCTCGTGGTCTGCCTTCACCGCCGGTGCTGTCGTCTTTTCCGGCGGTGGCACCACTCGCCGCTGGTCGTCGTCAAGCAAGCTCTCGGTCCGAGTCTGTGCCCGTCGTCGTCTACCCGCGGACAACGTCCCCCTCCCCGCCACCCCTGCTCTGAGCGCGGGACTTCTACGAGGGCGGGCAGGAAAGCCGGCGCCCCACTTCTCCCTCTCCGCCACCCCTGATCTGAGCGCGGACCTCGACTTCTCCGCCACCCCTGCTCTGAGCGCGGCCTCCGAGGTATCCGGGTGCGTTGCCATGGCCTGGCTGCCGTCTGCGCCGCATGGCTTGGCTCATCGTCCCGCGACCACGACGACACGGAGCTGCGACTTCGTTCTCGACCGCCTTCGCTGGTACCTCGACTCGGCGCTCCACCTCCGGCTACGACCACGAGAACCTCGACCTCGACTACTTCGGCAACAAGGGCTATCCTCCACTTCGCTCTAGCCACAACGCCCGCGACACAGTTGCGACTGCGGGGGGATGTCATCGCTTCGGCTTTGCTCTCTCTAGTTTTCCAGTCTCATCGTGTGTTCGCCCCCGTCGTGACTGCGGGGGATGTTGGAGTATGTGTGTGTGTGGGCCGCCAGGCCCCAGCCGGCCATGTAGGGCAAGGCCCATTAGGGTTAGGGTTAGGCACCATGTGCCTATATATGTACCCAGGGGGTTCACCCCCAACCCATCATCTATTGCCAAACACTAAAATGGCTCGTTGAAACATTATGAGAGCCTTGTATACTCAGATTTAAAGAAGGGAGAAGGAGGGCTCAAATCATATAGGAATAGTTTCTGGAGATGGCAATCTCCATTCCCAGAGTTTGATTGATGAGATGCTTGTCTTAGAGGCTAATAGAGTTGCTAATTTTGAGAAAATTTGTGTGGAAAAAAAGAAATTGGATAATTCTGTTTCTACGGTGGATACATCTGATGGCAATCAGGTAGAACAGAGTGTAGGAGAAATTTTACATAAAGATACCACAGTATGTGAGAGTGGCTGCTCTAACATACATGGTAATAGTAGTTATCAGGTTTTCGTGGTTGCACCTAAGGTAGCCGAGTTTCCTGATTCTAGCTTAGTAGATAATAGAGTAGGTAAGAGATTTAAAAAGAAATCCAAATGAAAGGTCTCTTTTGGAATGTCAGAGGTTTGGGACAAGATGGTAGAATTCTAGCTTTAGCTTCTATGATTAGAGAGAACCATGTGGACTTTGTAGGTATAGTAGAAACGAAAAAGTCTGAATACCCTATTGGTTTGTTGAGAAGTATTGCTGGAAATAGTAACTTTTTGTGGAGTTCTCTTAGAGCAAGAGGCTCAGCTAGGGGCATCCTAGTAGGAGCCAATGCTAGAATTTTTTTCTTTGACCTCAGGGGATATTTTCAAGTTTTCTACTAGTGTGATGTTAACAAATAATAAGACAAGTTTTTCTTTTAAAGTAATTGTTGTCTATGGCTTCCCTATGAGGAGGGTAAACAAGAGTTCTTGGATGAATTCCACAAGGTCATGGGGTCTGGCAGGGTCCCCTGATTATTGGTTGAGACTTTAATCTAGTTAGGAGTTCTAGGGATAAGAATAATGGTGTTATTAACTTTAAATGGACTGACTTGTTCAATGAATGGGTTAACAAATGGGGTCTGATAGAGTTAGAGTTAAGAAATAGGAAATATACTTGGACTAACAATCAGGAGCATCCCATCCTGGCTAGGATTGATAGAGTGTTTATTTCCACAGATCTAGAATCTGCCTTTCCTTTGTCCAGAGTCATGGCCTTGGATAGGTTACCAAGTGATCACAATCCTCTGTTAGTAGACTTAGGTGATAATGTAAGCCTTGGTAAAAAAAGATTCAGATTTGAAAAGTGGTGGCTTCAAGAGGAGTCCTTCAGTAAAGTAGTTGAGAAAGTTTGGTCTACCCCCTGTGAGGAAAAGAAAATCATAGATATATGGCAATTTAGAGTGAGGACTTTCAGAAGATTAGTTCGAGGGTGGGCTGCTAATCAAGTTGCTGTTCTGAATAAAACCAAAAAAAAGCTTATCCCAAGAATATGAGCTCCTAGATAAAACCTTAGAGGAAAGAGATTTAGAGGCTCAAGAGTGGAATAGGTATAAACAACTAGAGAAAGATTTAGATAGGATTTGGAGGATAGAGGAGATTAAAATTAGACAGAGGTCTAGGGATAGAGATATTCTGGAAGGAGATAGAAATACAGCATATTTCCATGCTGTAGCTAACTACAGGAGTAGGAAAAAAAAGGATAGATTTCCTGGAAAGTCCCACTGGGCATATAGCTGACCAAAAAGGGATGATGGATTTGACAGTAGACTCTTGTAAGAAACTTTTTGCTAAAGAAGACAGAGGTAATGTTAGGCTAGCTAGTAATTTTTGGGATGAATCTCAAAAAGTGACTAGTGAGGAAAATGATGATTTAATAACACCTTTCTCTGAACAAGAAATTAAAGAAGCTGTTTTTAGTTGTTACCCGGAGGGTGCCCCTGGCCTTGATGGGCTCTCCTTTCTGTTCTACCAAAAGTTTTGGAACACTATCAAGAAGGACATTGTGGAGTTGTTCAATGCTTTCTATAGAGGTGACTTAGATATACATAGACTTAATTTTGCTCTCATTACTTTAGTTCCAAAGGTTAATGATGCCTGTAACATGAAGCAATTTAGGCCTATCAGCCTTTTAAACTGTAGTTTTAAGATGATTTCTAAACTTTTGATCATTAGGCTTGGTAAAGTGGCTAAAAGGTTGGTGGCTGCTAACCAGAATGCCTTCATTAAATGGAGGTACATCTTAGAAAGTGTAGTTGTGGCTCATGAAACTGTGCACAGTCTATATAAATCAAAAGACAAAGGAGTTGTTCTTAAACTTGACTACGAAAAGGCGTATGACAGAGTGAATTGGGATTTTTTGTTTGAAGTTCTAGAATCTAGAGGTTTCTCTAATACTTGGATTTCTTGGATAAGAAGCCTGGTCATGGGTAGCTCTCTAAGTGTTATAGTTAATGGTGAGGAAAGTTCTTTCTTTAAATCTGGTAAAGGGTTGAGACAAGGGGATCCACTTTCCCCCTTGCTTTTTAACTTGGTAGGAGATGCCTTTACTAGGATACTAGAGAAAGCAGCAGGTTCAGGACAGATTAGGGGTGTGTTAAATGATTTTAGGGAGAATGGTATAATATCTTTGCAGTATGCAGATGATACTATACTGTTCAGTGATGCTGACCCCTTCTACCTTTCTAATCTTAAACATGTTATCATGTGGTTTGAACAAATCTCAGGTATGAGAGTGAATTTCCATAAGAGTGAGTTAGTGTCCCTCAATCTTGAGGAGGCAGAGGTAGAAGTAGCTGCAAAAATTTTTAACTGTCCAGTAGGTTCTTTTCCTCTAAAATATCTGGGGATTCCTCTTCACTATGAGAAGTTAACTAGGGGAGATTTACAACCTCTAGTAGATAAGCTCCTTAGTAGAATTGAAGGTTGGAGGGGTAAGCTTCTATCTTTAGCAGCTAGGGCTTTGCTCATCAAGTCCTGTTTAGCGAGTATCCCCATTTATCTTCTATCCTTTATTAAATTTCCGAAATGGGCAATTAAAATTCTCAATTCTCAGATGAGCAACTGTTTATGGAATGATTGTGAGAATGCCCACAAGTATCATTTAGCCAATTGGGAAACTGTGGCTATGGGGGTATGGGAATTCCTAACCTTAGACACTTAAACATTTGTTTGCTGGCCTCTTGGTTGAAAAGATATGAGTGTGATAAGGATAAGCTCTGGACAGAGCTGATTGATCACAAGTATAGGACTAAAAATCTGAACATTTTGCATACTAGAGTTGTTGATGCCTCCCCTTTTAGAGGTTTTATGTGGGCCACTAAGGCTGCTAGATTGGGTTCAAATGGGTAATAGGAAATGGTAGAAAAGTCAAATTCTGGGAAGATATTTGGCTTGGTAACTCATGTTTGGCTATACAGTATTGGAAGTTATATAGATACTAGAATGAGAAAAATAAGTCTGTAGCTGATCTTTGGGATGGCACCCACCTTAGATGCACTTTTAGTAGGATGGGTGATGAAATTATGATGAATCTGTGGGAAGAGGTTTGCCAATTAGCTTCAACTATATCCTTCTCTGAAGAAGAAGACTCTTTAGTTTGGCAGTTCACCTCAAGTGGTACATATTCAGTTCAGTCTTTGTATAAGGTATAAGATAGTTAACTTTAGGGGTATTGAACCTGTGTTAATTCCTGCAGTCTGGAGCCTCAAAATCCCACCCAGAGTTCACTACTTTCTTTGGTTACTTAGTAAAAATAAGTTACTCACCAGGGACAATTTAAGTAAGAGGAGGGAGGTAGATGACCCTACTTGCCTTTTCTGTACAATCTGTGAATCATCTGTTTTTTCATTGTGTAGTAGCACATCAGCTGTGGTATGTTTTGTCTAATTTGTTAGATGTACAGATAGGTCTGTCCTTTGATAATGTAGGTAGATTTTGGTTAAGCAATAAGAGAAATTTTGTAGTGAATATTATCTCTTCTGCTGCTCTGTGGAGTATTTGGAAACTTAGAAATGACATTTGCTTTCAGAGATCACAATCGGAGAGTATGGCTATACTCTTTCATCAGGTGGCTTATACTGTTTAAAAATGGGCGATTCTTTGCCCAGTGGAGAAAAAGGAGGTCCTACTCGAGAAGATGAAGCTAATCAAGGCAGAAGCTATGCAAGTGCTATGGATGAAATGGAAGTAGCAGCAGACTCGGGCCAGTATGCCTGGCAAAGCGCCTGGGGACCTGACCTGCTCCAAGATGTTGGTATCTGATGAAGTAATCTGCTCCAGCGTCAGGTGTTAGAAGGCCTTCGTTTCTTGCAATTTTGCCTGGCTTCCGAACTGTGTTTTATGTAATAGGATAGTTCAGCTGTGCTGCCGTTGTGTGGGCAAGATGAAAGTTTATTTCTTAGCTTTTTCAACCAGTGTGGTTGTGGAACCTAACTGTTCGGATGGCGTTCCCATCTGTCCGCGCCTGTAAACGTTCTCATGGTCTATTGGCCTTGGTTAATAGACTGGGGCTCAGCCCTTAAACTTTAAAAAAAATTTGGAACATACTAACTAGCTTCGCTTAGAAAATAGAATTGGTTAATAATATGAGTCCATTTTATTTTTGCCGTCTAGAACGATAATTAATCGGCCTCGTGTATAATAAAATACAACCTTTTTATTTTATATGGCCTCTAGTATTTTATATGGCCTCTAGTCCAAAGTCGTCTTTAATTTGTTTGCTAGTGAATGATGAAGATGAACTAACATCTGGAATGCAATTTGTCGGTATTTGCATGCATGCATTTGCATTTTGCAGGGAGAAGGTGAGCATCCCAAAGCAGAAAAGCTACATCCTGCTGGAGGGGGACGGCTCGTCCACGACGGACATCAGCTTCGACGCTCACGCGCACGCCGGCATCGGCGACGTAATGGGCCGCCCCAACGTGACAGTGGACCAGCAGTCGCCGACGTTCCAAAGCGCCACCTTCACCGTCCTCGCCGACAACTTCGTCGCCCGGGGCATCGCCTTCAACAACACGTACAGGCCGGCGCCGGACGAGCAGCTGGTGAGCAAGGAGAACCAGGCGGTGGCGGCGCTGGTCGGCGGCGACAAGAGCGCCTTCTACGGCTGCGAGTTCCACGGCTTCCAGGACACGCTGTGCGACTACCAGGACTTCCGCGGCTGCCAGGTCCGCGGCGCCGTCGACTTCGTCTTCGGCTACGGCCAGTCCATCTACGAGGACTGCGTGCTCGTGTCCGACATGCCGCCGGGACCGCAGCCCGGGTGGGTGACCGCGCACGCTCGGGCCGGCGCCGGCAGCCCCGGCGGGCTGGTGTTCAAGGGCGGCTCCGTGCAGACTGCGCCGGGCGCGGGCCGGACCTACCTTGGCCGCGCGTGGAACGCCTTCGCCGCCGTCGTGTTCTACCGCACGCGCATGGACGGCGTCGTCGTGCCGCAGGGCTGGCAGGCCTGGAACGCCGCCGGCAACGTGTAAGCATCTATCGCGCATGCCACGCACTGCTGCGCGGCGCCATGCGTGCGTCCGAAATGATTGCATTTTCTGCGTTTTTTGCCCTTGTGATGGAATCTAATTGTTTGGTTTTTCAGGTCGAGCGTCACGTTTGCAGAGGTGGAATGCACGGGGCCAGGGTCGAAGATGAGAAAAAGAGTTGGCTGGGAGAAGCGTTTGACCGAGGAGGAGGTGCAGAGATTCGTGGACATCAAATTCAATGACGATGGCTGGCTGCCAAACCAGCCATAGTCCACAGAGATTATTGGCTAGCTGCTACTCTGATAACTAGAGACTGAAATTAATTAATTAAATCATCTTCTGTGTTGCAAACAAGCAGACAGAACCGTTGTGAGCTGTGAGTTGGGTATGGACATCATCAAATTAATCATATCTGGTGTTAGTGGAATTCTAGTAGTCAACCATATAGGATGGGTGCAGAAATGCCTTAGCCCACCTATTACTGGGACGGAGGGATGACATACTGAAGAATCACTCGATCAGTTACTTTTATTTTATTTGAACAAAACAACACCTAGTTGGAAGAAAATGTACATTAGCAATGGTGGAAATTTATTTATTTGAACAAACAATACTTACAGTTAGTTAGCAAATAAAAAACACACGATCATGGCTTGCTTCAGCAGGCTTGTAATCTGGTGAAAAAAAAAGGATATACAAATACAGCAACCAATTGGGAGCGAGTCACCACAACACCCACACACCCACCACAATGTCACACAAAGATAGCTAGGTGTGCAATAAAGTAATCAAGTCACACAAAGATCATCCATCCATCCATCCATGATAAAGAAGCAAAGAAGAATTGACAAAGAACTGATCGTGCTCACACCACGTGTGGACTAAAGAAACTGGACAATTTATTTGCCAATGAAAGTGGCAGTTTTGAAGCATCACACGGCGAGCATGAGGCACCTACAAGTCACCACCTTCTCCCCGCCTACTACTCCCATTCCAGCGCGAATCCAGCAACCATGCAAAGAGAAACATGCATGTAATACACAGCTCGATCTATCACACATACACACATCGATGAGAATGAGATCGGTCCATCCGTAAGCATATGCATATATATAAAGCCGCGGCACTCATCTACCATGCATCGAACATCACCACCATACCTATACATTCTTGAACTTGAAGGACTAATATCCCTCTCCCTCCACCACCTCGACCGGCCGAGAGCGAGCGGCCGGCCGGGGCGGGGTTTTGTTTCGGCATGGCTGCTCCGGCGCTTCGCGTGGCGATCCTCGCCGCGGTCCTGCTGCTCCCGTTCCTCAGCGTGCCGGGCGCCGAGGCGCAGACCAAGAAGTTCTGCCTCACGCAGTTCGCCATCGCCAGCCAGGCCTGCGCCATCCTGCCGCCCACCAGCCCCGAGCACCGCCACCACGATCACGACGACGAGGACGAGGACGAGGATGAAGACGAAGACGAGGACAGTGACGAAGACGAGGATGAGGACGGTGGCGACGACGGCGGGGGCGGGGACCGCCGCCACCGTGACCAGCATGACAAGAAGACCGGCGTCGTTAGCAAACCCGCCGCTTCCGCCAGTAAACCAGCCGCGTCCTCCATGATCACCGTCGAGGCGGAGGTGGACACCGACGCCGACGACCGCAACGGCACCACCAGCCCCTCTGTGCCGGGAGGAGACGGAAACCACACGCGCACCGGAGGAGGCAGCGGCGGCAGCACACGACGCCACCACGGCTCCAGCAGCAGGCGCCGCCGCCGCCGCCGACACCGCCGTGGCCGTCTGCGTGACGGAGACGAAGCCGAGGACGGGGACGAGGACGAAGACGAAGATGAGGACGCTGACGAGGATGAGGACGAGGACGAAGACGAGGAGGACGATGACGACGATGACGACGACGACGACGAAGACGACCACCGCGCGTACAGGGACTGCTGCCGGTGGCTCAAGGAGGTGGAGCCGGACTGCGTGTGCGAGGCGCTGCTCCGCCTGCCGCCCTTCCTCGTCAAGCCGCAGCACAAGTACACAGTCAAGGTGGGCCACTCCTGCAAGTTCACCTACAGATGCGGCGGCGTCTGATGATGAGCTCAAGGCCGTGGCCGGACACGCATGCATGCACGGCGCGAGAGCTATCGTACGTATAAGGCTAGCTTGTGCTAGTTTTCTTCGTACGTGCGAGCCGTATCCATACATGCATACTCATATATATATATATATACACACACACACACTGCGTGCTCAACCATTTACCGGCCGTAAGTAGATCCATCCATCTCTGTGTCAACCAAGTTTGTGTTTATCAGGTGAGAAAAAAATCGTTTGTAAACCAATTATCAGTATGTAAAACTGATCACTATATATAGGTAGCCAAAAATTTGCAATAGTAATACTGTAGTACGTGTTATATGTGTCGGTGACGTGTGTTTTGTTGTGTTCCAAATGCTATATATGTATATGTTGTCCCGAAAGACAATGATGTGTTATATATGTGCATGTGTTTTTTTATATATATACATTTGCAAAAGCTAATTAGATAAGGCCATATTTAGATTCATTATCTGCTAATAGTTAGTTGACTAACAATTTATTATTTGATTTAGAATAATAGTTAAATTTAAGATGTTTTGATTTTAAAAATAAAGTTAGAATGATTTTAATATAGAACGGAGAGAGTACGAGAATAAGAAAATGTGCACCGGTACGATGTCCTGCTTTTGATCTTGGACAGCACAAAAATGATCATTGAGCTAGCTTGGTGGCTCTTTTTAAAATTACTTTTCTTCAATCTTTTTTTAAAAAATAAAAAGTTGATTTTCAATGACTTTCATCTTTAGCTCGATCGACTTGTTAAGTTTGATTTTGAAGTTAACCAGTAAAATATGTTAATAATCTCCAAAAAACTCAAAAAAGGTGTTGCTGGCTCGTTATCCATGCTCAGACAATGACCCCGCTGTATCCCAACAAAGTATACAGATATAGGAAAAATCATGAGATCATGCTACACAAGGATTTGCGTGACTTGTTATCCAATTTAGCTTCACACAAATGACCCAATACCACCAGCAGCTGGTCCGCGTAACTTTAAATTTTATTGCATGAAAAATAACTTTAGCCGTGAACATGCTAACACCTGCTCCTATCTTACAAACTGTAAGTATATCTATATATCTATCTTTTTGCAGTGTACAAAGATGACCACATATACAAAATTGAAACAAAAAAAAAAATCATAAAGTACGAAACCCCGTTGATCATGAATATATCAGCATTAATGTGCCTGCCAATTCAGACTAACGAAACAACTTAATCGTGCATGTACCCACACCGACGATACACGCATGACTATGACCGTTTCAATCGCGTACCAATAAAAATTGCTGAAAGCACTAATCTTTAAATCTGGGTGGATAGACTAATATACTCTCCCGTCTCCCGACACCTCTTCTTTGTTTTGGGACGATACCATAATTTAAATCGATATGGATGCTCTCAACTTGCATGATCATACATGTACCACTCATTAATCATCTTACTCAAGCAATATTAGATGGACGACAATACATATAGTTTTTTCTTTGTCTCATGCCCGAGTCAAATAGACATGTATTCTCGCAAGGAGCATTTTATTTTATATACATGTTGAAAATGACAGTCAAATTTGTTAGCTTTTTTATATCACAGTGCACTTTTTTATTTATCCGGTACGGCAAATCATCCGCGTGTTTGGTACGGGGCCCACCCGCCAGTCTCCACCTCCCAGCCAGAGGCGACCGGATCACGCGCGTCACATCTGTCGGTGCTGGGCGCCGCTCCCCGTCGGGGGGACGGACGCGGACGGTAGGTGGTGGAACTGGACGAAGCAAGCCGAAGCGAACCCGGCGAAGCGAAGCCTCTCCCTCCCGTGCCGTGCTCCCCACCTGGGAAAAGGGGCAACGAGAAATCGAACCCACACACGCAACGCGACGTCTCCGCCTCCACCCGCTCGCCTTTGTCCAGATCCAGCCGCCCGCATCTCTCTCGCGCGATGAGCTGCCGCGGCGGGCGGACGTGCTAGAGGTAGCAGCGAGCGGTGCGCGAGGGTGGAGGAGGCGGGTGGGCGGATCCCCGGTGGGGGGGGGGGGGGGGGGGGCAAATCTGGCGGGCGCCGCGGGGGGGCTGCGGGCGCGGGGGAGGGCGGGGGGCTGGGCGGACGGCGCGGAGGGCGGGGAGGGAGGGGAGGACTGCGGCAGGCTCAGGCCCTGGCGCAGGAGGCTGCTCGCGTCCATGGCGCTCTCGTGGCCCTCGGCCGTCCGCCTCGCCGTCGCCGCCGTCCTGCTCGTCGCCGTCGGGGTCGCGCTCTTCACGCTACCCGTCGAGAAGGTGAGGGTTCCTGCAACTCTCCACCCCGCACGCACGCTAGCTTTGATTCGGCCTGTTCGCGATTCCATGTCATGTTGTCCCGGGATTATTTATCAGAGGACACCGCGTTTGGGTTAATCTGTGCTGTTTATGTAGCTTCATTCATGGTGTGGTAGGCATGGAAACAGTCATCCTGGTTGGTCGTTGAAATGTAGGTTCGTTTGCTCTCGTGATTGGTTCAGCTCCCCCTCCCTCCCCTTTGCTGCGGGAAATTGCTGTTCCAGTGGAGCTAATGATGGGCTGTGTCGAATGTGCTTTTGAATGTTTCAGTCTTCAGAAATGTAGTATCGCATTGATTAGACTGGGCCAATGCATTATGACACGTCATGGTTGTAACTAACACATATCATGAATACATGTATTCCCAAATTGGAAGACATTTCCTGTCTAGCAGGAAGCTTTCAAGTGGTACTCTATTGTTTCTCACATCCACTGTTGTGCCATAGTAGGTCAGGATGCATCTGTTCAGTTATGGATATATCCTTGTGGTATTATAGTTCTGGCTTTAGCAACTGTTATTATACCCTGTTATGGTATTCTGTTAGGATATGCACTGCTTTCCGTTTTAATTTGACTCAAGATGGTCATAACTTAATATGCACTGAAGTTTACCTCTCTCAGCTGCTTGCATCCAGCTCACGGCACTACCTGCTCTGCTAGTTTTCATCTTGATTGAGAGAATTATTGTCAATTAGTTTTATTCTTTTCACCTAGTTTACATCATAATGTTGTGATATTTTAATTTACTAGGATAATCCAGAGTTTGAGAAGTTCTTACTTCCCTTCTTCTTGCTCTCTTGTTGCCTATAAATCTTAAGATTATGGAGCTTAAAATGTAGATTAATTTAACTTCCGCATAAGGTACTTATTGGATTAAGTTTACATTGACAGATTTTGAAGGACTTCCTGGTTTGGATCAAGGAGAACTTGGGTCCATGGGGTCCTTTGGTGCTGTAAGTATTGAACTCTTTGCACATAAGTGGTAGTTTTAAATTTGCAGTCACACTTTCGGAGCACACTGACTACACTCCACTACACAGCTTTTCATAGAGAAATATGTGCTGCCCCTTCAGTAAAACCCAAACCCACCTACAAGATATACATAAGCCTTGCTTTCTTATGTCTGGTATTTGGCTTACACTTGTAGTGACATGCCTTAAAACTGAAGTATCGTTGTTCTATATTATGTATATGACATTACCATCTTTTTTATTTCCAACTTAATTATATTCGTGTTATGTAATATTACAGGGCCCTCGCTTACATCCCTCTAACAGTCTTAGCTGTCCCAGCATCAATTCTTACAGTACGTGAGATTGCTGTTTTCCCTTTTTACAAGTCTTGCCCTTTTCCTCTTTTAAGAACCTTCGTGTTAGATCGCCTTTTTATGTTGCTGCAATTCTTTGACCAGCTTGGAGGGGGATATTTATTTGGATTGCCAGTAGGGTTTGTTGCTGATTCCATTGGAGCAACAATTGGTGCAACTGCTGCATTTCTGCTTGGCAGGACGGTATGTACAGTAAATGTTCTTTTTTCTTTATTAAAAAAATATGTTGTGAATCAAATAGTGCTGTAGGATAAATGCTGAGTGCTAAACCAATTCATTGCATCACGTTGGTTGCCTAGCTATTGCTATCTTTCATGTTACAAACTGTGTATTTTGTGGTGCATGCCTTTTCTTTTATCTTGTGTTTTGACTGCACCTACTTTGAAGATAATTTGTTACATATTATGCATCACTGAGTAGATCCTACTATAAGTTCAATTAATTTCATGCATCATTACTTCTCTGATTCTGATATTGTAAGAGCTCTATAATATTGTTGCAGATTGGTAGGCCTTATGTTCTCTCGAAGTGCAAAGATTACCCTAAGTTTCAAGCAGTAGCTATTGCTATCCAAAGATCTGGCTTCAAGGTATTTTTTTGCAGTCTGGAGGCTTTAGACATACCTTTTTTTTTGCGAGGAGGCTTTAGACACACAACTGGCTGGAAATAACATTTGATTAATGTGGGATTGCCCAACTGTAACCTTATTATGAATTTTTCTGATTCATTTATGCGGTTTCACTAAGCCTTCTAACATATGTGCAGATTGTGTTGCTACTAAGGCTTGTACCTTTACTTCCATTCAACATGTTGAACTACCTGTTATCTGTCACCCCTGTTGGTGTTGGAGAATACATGCTGGCTTCTTGGTTGGGGATGATGGTATGCTTCCACTTCTTACCTTTTTACATTTTATGTCATCTTTGTTTTTTGGGCTTCACGTCTTGACTGCCACAAATTGTTGGGGAGAAAAAGGGCTCTGTTTCTGTATGAGGGCACCAGGCTACTTGGCATGGCTCATTGAAACTTTGCTTTGTATATATCTGCTACATTGTTTGCATAACTGGAGCCATTTGTTTCTTTGCATAATTTGATGTGTTAGACTGTGCTTAAATAAGTAAATGCGCTGTTTTCCTTTGGTACCTGTTTGATATTAAATCTATTTTATTGATAATGTATTTACACAGAGAACTTTGTGAGTTGTGATTATTAACAGCATACTCATGTCATTAGCTAACTCAGCTTTATATTACCCTTTTGATCTATGAACTGTTCTTAGCCCATCAAGGAAATGCTACATTTTGTTGTTGTTAATCATCCTTGTTTTACAGCCAATCACTCTTGCTTTGGTGTACATTGGAACAACACTTAAAGATCTATCAGATGTGACACATGGGTGGAGCGAGATCTCGACTACTCGATGGGTTAGTAATACTAATGATGCATTATCTCAATTGCTGCATTGTGCTTGTGATGTCATGTATTGGTTTGTGTTTTGTAACTATCAGTTCATATAAAATTTCTGAATACAGAGTAAATAATTTTTTTCCATAGAGAAAGAAAAATGTATCATTAGGTTCTTTTTTTTGCATTTATCTTTGGTTCCTACGTGAATACAAGTCATACCTGTTTGCATAAACAATTTGTTATCGTACAGAATGAAGATGATTGAGATCTGATAAAATTTGTCCATTAGCGCTTCCAGTACATCATGTTACTAATAAGTTGTGTCATCAACGAACCTCTGCAAAACCTAGAGAACTTTGCGGTTATCTTGTTCATTCACTTATACACTTGAATGAGTGATTTAATCATGGGATATTTGATTTGAGCTTGAGGGCAAAATTTTGATGGTGACTGACTGGCACAATCCTTACATGTGTGGTGGTATATCAGTGTGTTGATTAGACCGTGTCTCATTTTGATGGGGTAGTACTTGGAAGTAGATGGAACAGCTGCAAGTTATGTCTTAGTGTTAGCAGAGACGTGCAAGGAAAACATTGAACATCCTATATTGACAAGCTCCTTCCATCCCAAAAAAGGATGCAAATCTAGGTGACAAGTCAAACTTTCTAAAGTTTGACCAAGTTTATAGAAAATAATAATCTCAACATTTATGTCTCCAAATATGTTTACTATGAAATATATTCCGTAATTAATCTAATGATATTTATTTGGTATCATAATTTTTAGTACTTTTTTTGTATAAATTTAGTCAAACTTCAATTCTTTTGATGCTTTTTCGGATGGAGTATATAACAAATGCTACAGCAAAGAAAAAAATTTTCTTTTTTGGTACCTCATCACTAGTGAAATCAAATGTTTCTGTTAAGTTCCTCATTTTTTTTCTCAAAGGACGCAAGAGAAGTTGTTCCTCATTTGTATTTCAGAAGTAGATTTTGATTCATTATGTTGGTTCCTAGTAACTTCAGCTTATATCTATGTTTGTTTCTTTCAGATTTTGATAATATCTGGCTTTGTATTATCTGGTATGTGCCATTATCCTCCCTTTATTATTCTGATAGCATCTGCCTTTTTTGGTACTTTGTTAAAGGTGTAATGCACTCTAATTTTAACCAAAATTGTCATGTCTTAAAATACCAAGCCAGTTGACTTAAAGTCGTGTTTCTTACCTTATCTTTTTAATACACCAGGATCTTGTAAGTTGGGCCATTCTTGTTGTTTCATGTCCAGATTTATACAAGTCCTAGGAGATTTAAAACATCCTTTTGGTTTCTGAATCTACTTATTAATGAACAGCAGTGCATGCTAATAGCCGAGACATGGGGATCCCCTTGAAGGTTTTGCATGCCCTGGTTATAGATGACTAAGGAAATGCCATCTTGGTGTAGCTTAGGCCTTGAGGAGCAGATAAAACTGATTCAACTGAAATTTGATTGCAATTCTTGAAGGTTATGGGACTTGGGAGAAATAAATTTGCACACTTCAACAAACCTGCATTCTTATTAATGGATTTCCAGAAAGTAAACAGAACTGCATTCAACTGTAGGCCTTCAATTCAGCTCAGTGGATTTGCAACATTGAGTGGGGCAATCTCTTTCTCTATAGAAAATTTGAAGAAATTATATTAAAATGACATGTTAAATTATTCCTGTTCCATTATCTTATCAAGGCTCTTCTTGCTCATGTATATACTAGCTGTTTTCACTGTGGTCCTGCAGTGGTCTTGATTATCTGCGTCACAAAAATTGCAAAATCATCTCTGGAGAAGGCACTGGCCGAGAATGGAGAGCTCGATGTAGGAACATCGCAGCTTCCTGTGGTAGTCTCTCCCTCGGATCTGCAACAACCTCTTGTAATCAAGATTGACACATCAAATGAGGATCACGAGAAGTAGAAGTGTTGTGTTACAATCCCTGATGTACATTCTTTGGCTGTTGAGTCTGTAGATTATATATATACCCATAGCTCTGGCGGGGCCGGTAAAAGGGTAAAAAAAAAACAACCCAAAAAGAGAAAATGAAGGTGAGTTTGACTGATAGGTAATAGTGATACACTATGCGCTGTATTTCACTCCACGTGCTACCATATCTTTGATGAAAATGCAAGTGCAGTATTTAGTTCTCTGACGTGCCCAAGTTTTGAGCTTCTTTGGGCCTACAGGCATACTTACGTTCTTTACATGGTTATAACATATAACCCTCATTTCTCCCAACACCCCCACCCCTTTCTTCAACTATTTCCTTGAATAAATTAATTGTAGTATTGTCTTAAGTTAAACTTTTTATGTTTTTATATGTTTGACCAACCATATAGAAAATATCATAAATGTTTATGAAAATAAATGAGCATATTGTGAAAATATATTTTTATAATAGATTTAATGAATTTTAGTGTCATAAACTTTTACTTTATTTTATATAAATTTATTCAAATTTAAAATGGTTGATTTGAGTTATTAGAAAAGTTTGATTTAGGAAAAAAAATAAAGTGGATGGTGGGAGTAACAAGATTGGTTAAACATACGCTTCTATCTGAACAGATACAATCAACAATATTTTACGGATGTGTGCTGCATTGTCAATTTGTCATCATGCTTCTGTTATCCATACAAATGGAAATGCCAAAACAGCCTCTGCTTTTGGTGAATTTGTGGCCGAGTCGAACTATAGATACTTTTTTGTCCACAAATTTTATACGGGGCAAATGATTGGGCACTTTTGGGGCAGGTTTTGGCTAGCAAAAACGAAAGGTAGCTCCATGACATAGATAGGTCGGGAGGAGTATAATCATTTTCACTTGCGAATATGGGCCGGGCCGCTATCTCAGCGACTCCCTTTTGACCTTGACATTTAGGCACTTCAATTCTGTCTTGCACTCTTGCGAGCACATCAAGTCCTACTTTCAGTGATAGACGATGTTTCAGCCTGGTCTTTAAAAATAATCATAGGAGTAGAATTTACCTGTGTGCGGGTGTTTATGATCTCTATAATTTAGGGAAAAAAAATCTGTCTTCTTTACGGGTATATAAAGTTGTATATACCATGTCTCTCTGCTCTCGAAGATGAAGAAAATTGTTATTTTTTCACGATCACGTCCAATGGATGCGTTTTTCGATGAAGAAAACTATGTACAAGACTGATTTTTTTTTTCTCTGCTCTTAATGTAGGAGACTGATCTGTTCTCTCTTTTTTTTCTTTTCTACTGAGACTGATTTATTCATCATCATAATAAATCATAATATTTGTTTCTGGCAACAAAGCAAGGCGCTGCCAAATGCCAACTTGTCGGTTCCATTTCATCCTTGGATTTGTCCCTCGGTCGCCGGCCGGCCTGGCTCCTCTGGGTTCTTTATTCCGCGTAGTCCAACAAGGAGAGAACAAAACAACCGCCCTTGCACTTGATCCATCACAAGAACGAGAGCATCAAGGCCGGAGAGACGATCGCCGCCGTCTCCCCGCCCGCCCGCCTTGTTCACTCTCGCGTTACACGTGCCATGCCGTATGCAGCCAGGAAGAGCCGTCGCCGCCGCCGCCGCTGCTAGCGAGCGATGGAGATGGCAAGCGCGCGGAGGAGGGCGAAACTGCCGCAGTCGTCTGGCGGCGGCGGCGGCGGCGGAGACCAGCTCGCGCTGTGGGTTGCCTGCGTGTTCCTCTCCTCCCTCTCGCTGCTCATCGCCGCCTCTTCCACGAACCTCGGCGGCGTCGCGAGGCTCAAGCTGACGCTCACGGCCGGCCGGGACCGGAAGGCGGCCGGTGCGCTCGTGACGAGGGCAACCACCGGCGCCGCAGCCGAAGCCGTTCGCGGCGCGGTGGGCGACGGCAGGAGGTACTGCGATGAGGACGACGAGCTGATCCGCAGCATGTCCGTGGACGGGGAGTGGGTGATGCGCGACGCCGCCGAGTCAGAGTCCGAGCGGCACTACTACGGGCCCGGGCAGTGCCAGTTCGTTGACGAGGGGTTCCGGTGCAGGGAGAACGGCAGGCCGGACGGCCAGTACGCAGAGTGGGCATGGCGGCCGAGGCGGTGCGCGCTGCCAAGGTTCGACGCGGCGAGGCTGCTGGGGATGTGGGAGTCCATCGGGCGGAACCAGTGGGAGTCCATGCTGTGCATGCTGGCGTCGGCCGTCGCCTACAACGATGGCGGCGCCATATACGAGGAGAACGGGAGCCCCATCAGCAAGCACAAGGGCTTCCTCTCCTTCAGGTTCCGCGACTACAGCTGCACCGTGGAGCACTACCGATCGCCGTACCTGGTCCGCCGCGGCCGGCCGCCGCGCCGCGCGCCAAAGCACGTCAACACCACGATCCAGCTGAGCGCCATGGATCCCAGGGCTCACAGGTGGAAGGACGCGGATATCTTGGTGTTCAACACGGGCCATTGGTGGAACCAAGAGAGGCTACACCAATTGTAAGTCCGTACTGTCACGGCCTAAACTCTTTTACTTGTGTCTATATCTATTGCTTTGGTATATGGTACTCCTAACTTTTAATTAGATCGAATGGTTCAGATCATCTACAGTATATATTATTTTTGGAAGAGATAATATATAGATGAAATATATTTTATTTAATTTTAAAATAGTTCATATAAAGAAAGTTTTATATATAGAAAAATCTTTCTATTCTAATTGATGCATGATATTTTATTTCGATGCATGCGTGATCTATATTGTTTTGCAAGTCACTAATATAATCCCTAAATTAGAGTATTAAGAAGCTGTTTAATTTGTTTCCTTTCTGTGGCGCACCAATAAGTGATCTATTTTCTTTTGCATCTCATTAATATAATACCGAGAGACTAGAGTTGTTTGTTTCTCGTGTACTGACGTACGTACTGTACGTGTGGTGAACTATACGAAGAGGATGCTACTTCCAGGAGGGCAAGAAAGTGCGGCTGAACATGAGCGTCGAGGACGCCTACCAAAGGGCGCTGAATACGCTGCAGAAATGGGTCCAAAAGGAAATAAACACCATAAAGACACTGGTCGTCCTCCGAACATACTCGCCGGCACATGCAAGCAGGGCTTCCAACGGCGGCGGAGGCGGCGGGTGTGGCAGGGAGACGGCGCCGGAGCTGAACACGTCCAGGATCGCGCTGCACCGGTGGCCGGGCCTGCTGAACCCGAGCCCGGCGTTTATTGAAGCGGCGGCGGCGGCAAAGAAGAAGAAGAAGCACAAGCGGCGGCAGCCGGTGATGCATGTCCTGAACGTGACCCTGATGACGGCGCAGCGGCGAGACGGCCACCCGTCGGTGTACAACGTCGTCCGCCTCCCGTCGCCGGTGACGAGGGCGGCGGATTGCAGCCACTGGTGCCTGCCCGGCGTGCCGGACGCGTGGAACGAGCTCCTCTACGCTTTGATTCTACGGACTAGTGCGTCAGGAGGATTTGGATAGGATCGGAGCTACGGGCGCTAATGATGTGTGTCCGGCCCAATTTTCCATTTCCCTACGGGCTGGGCTCACGGCCAGTTCAACCCCCAGTTCATGCACAGTCCCAGTCCTGAGTTTTTCTGCAACTTGCCATATACTCGAACATCATGATTCCAGTCAGAAAAAAAATGTCGTCATATGTCCACGAAAATTGACAAGACGTAGCACGTGTCATGTAGGAACCTCAATTCATACTTATGCAGACATTTCTTATACTGCGGTCTGAAAAAAGTATCATATCAAATGATACTCTGATCAAGAGATGTATCCAAACATAAAAAGGTATCTGAACATACTCATATTTGAAAAACAGTATCTAAGCACACTCTTAATTCTTGATTATTCTAATATAAAAAAAACACGAAGACACACATAAGTTCAGATTTATTATATTATATCCTAAAAGGGCATGCCAGAGTAGTGTGATTTTCTACCTGGTCGTCAGGAGAGTCAAGGAACAGACAGCGCAACTTTGTGATTGCCAAAGCGGGAAAGTCAAGAATCCTTGTATGCATGGAGTAGGTGCCCATAGACGTAATCTTGAATCCGGAGTTTCTGTTGCAGGCGATCGATCTTACCGGAAGGAAGGCAACCTGCATGTCTTGTGCTCTGCTGCTGTTGACGGGGCTGCAGGAGGATGACGCCAGTAGCCCCCGGCGCGATGATGATAACCTTTTTCAAATCCTTGTCTTGTGGGAGTCGTCGCCAAAGGATGGAGCACGCCGCGCGGCCAGGATCTGAGTCTGATGATCACGCGTGAAAGAGAACATGCATTTGGTCTATGCTCTCTCCTGCTCATGAATTCTTATATATATTCACTTCTCCTACATTTCTGATGTCTAAATTTTAGATTATTTCAGACAACATTGTTACTTTTGTGATCTTTTTTTTTTGTGTATATGTCATAACATATCAAGTTTTTGCCCTTATATTACAGAAACATAATTATAAATTGATAAATTGTCTTTGAATCAACACATATTTGATTTTACTGGATCTGTGGTTTGTCTAACAGTTTTTTTGTTCCCAGAACCAAAATTACAGATTGCATAAATTGCAATTTTACTATGAAATACTGTAATCATATTAGTATGCAATAAACATTGTTTGGAAAGAAAATAAAACTAAAACTAAACTTTAGGCACATGGATTTTATTAAATTTCCAATACAGTTTTCTATGTACTCACTGCGTTCCAATAATTAATAGTCCAACTAGAGTGTTTGGAAATGAGTGATCAAAATAATAAAATATTGAGGGCCAGTTGTTCAAGTAGACTGATGGGACTCCCTTAAAAACAGAATAATCAAACAAATTGCACATGTTCTTTTTATTATGTTCCCTATAATTATGGAGGTATCCTTGACTAAAAATCTTGGATGTTGGATAAACATTTCAGCTTCGACTGGAGCTTGCTTTATCCATGTGTACTTATATATCACACTATTAGTTCTATAAGAATCATGCTAATAAGATTAGAAATACTTAACAAACAATATTGTGAAGCATTTCTGCAACACTAAGGCACGAGCTCATGGAACATCCTATCATGCTGTCAAATCTTTCAGCGATCTCGAAGGACAATTTAGCAGCCAAAAAGTAAAGGACTTGTTCTAGGTCGAAAAGAATATATCAACATATATTGGAAATTTGGAATGACAAGACTAAGCAATGAGTTAGTAATACGAGCAGGGGAGGGGACAGAGAGACGGTGCAGGGGCACATGCCCCTCCTATGAATGTAAATTTTCAATAAAAAAATAAAATTCAAATAAATATTAAACATGTAACATTGTTGCCTCTCTTAACATTCATAAAAATCAACTTTATGGCTCCATTCTTATATGAGGCCAGTAATGTATCGTGGGTGGCTAGATGTATGTTTTTCTTTATATTGTTAATAAACAAGACAGGAGAAGAATAAATATTAATGCTCGTGCGGTATCATAGACCTAGACAAATGATGTTTTTGGACATACATGGTCACATTCACAACGACTCCGTAGACATAAAGTTTTGCAATTGCCAATTAGCAAAACTGCTTTTCTAGGCAAATCTTAATGTATCCAGCTCAACATTTTAAAAAGTAATCCATGTCTTTAGAGGTCCAGTGTTGGGATCTATGCTTCGAAGCACTTTAAACAAAACAGGCTCCTATAAAATCTTTGCTTCTGATTCACTCTTTTTTTTGCGATGAAAGAAGAATTATATTATATGATAGGTAGCACTCTGAATTACAATAAAGTATCCACGCTGTAAAAAACACAACTCAATACCTAACTTGTTAGATGCTTTGCAGTATGGATGACCGCACAGGCAAACTCTCGGCTACGAACGACGGCCTGAGAACAGATGCCCAACGAACGACGACCAATATTCACGTAACCGGAGTTGAGGATCTTCTTCTTTCTGGTGTTTTCCTTCTTCTTTCTGCCACCGAAGATTGAGGAAAATTGATCTAAAAATTGTCCTCCCTAGTACTTCATTATGGCCAGATCTAACAACAACAAAATGGAGAAAAGACCGAAAAAAATTATTTCATGACGACGACATCATCTCCGTCTTAATGCCACCGTATTCTGAAGCTAAATATATATAGCTGATCCTTCCACCCCTGTACTCACTGATCTTGTGCTGCTGCTGGCTGGCTATCCCTCGCACTCAGGCTTGCCACCTGCTGATTCACTTCAGTGAAGTTGGATGCTTTTCAGTATCAGCCTTTCACGAGGGTCACGAAGATCCTCCATGGGCCATGTGCCGTGTGCTCCATTGTTGATAAGAGCGGAGTAGTTTCCCAGAATCAACAACCAGATGTAAACCGTACTTTTGTGTGTGTATGTAGTAGCAGTACGTAGCATCTGTGGAGAGCTTGTGACATCCACAAGACTGCAAATCTTCTTGTCATCTTCATTTGTCCATAGCATACGTTCCTGAATAGAAATAACAGATTTAAACGAAGAAATGCACAGGTAGCAACGAATGAACACGAATTTCTAGATAGCATCAAATACAGGACGCGTGAACACGTGTAACTGTTTGTTCAACAAACAAAGACGATGAAAGGTCTGGATTTGAAGCTAGTACTTCAGATAGGTAGCAGTATACAAGCTCTCCTACCAACAAAGTTGAATTGAACATTGCTCAAAGTTGATCACGATCATCTTTTCATTGGACTTGTTGACGAAACAACCACCATTATGATTTATGAGACCAGAGTTCTTGCAAATAAAACCTGTGGGCAAGGACTAACCAAACGTCACATGCACCATCATTAAATAGCAGGGAGCAAAACAGATCCTTGTGGGCATTAACAAAGATATACTCTACTTGCGGCGGATTCACTAATCGACCATAGAAACTGTAATTAAAAAAGATATACTGATCGCCGTCTTGGGTTGTGGCCAACAAATTGATCGATACACTGGGCATTCAAACATGGAAAACTGAAGCCAATGTGCCATCTCGGAAGTGCATGTTTACAGTACCACTCGGGACAGTCTGTTATATATATCCCAAAAAGAGCTATGCTACAAGGCCACTCTCAATCTTCATCAGGTAAGGTGGAGATTGGATCCCTATCCACCATGTGTTTCTTTCGCTTGAGCTTCGGCAGTGCCATTATCCAAGAAGGCACTTCACAACCTGAAGATACCAGCACATTGGCAATATTCCTCAGGAATGGCTTGTCCTCCTCAGTGAAGAATGTGATAGCCTCCCCAGACCTACCAGCTCTTCCAGATCGTCCTGTACAGAGGAAATATAGATGCATTTTTATGGCATTTCAGTATCACAAGGTGACCAAACCAGATGCACACATGCAAACTGAGGCCATGTACTGCGGTACCCAATACTTCTAATGTGACTGCAAACTAATTAAAGGATCACTTAATCTTATAGTGCAAGAAAAAGCTGGGCATATTTATATCTGAAAGTATACAAAGAAAGGAACCTAACAGGTACGATGATAAGCAATATTTGAAAAGAAACTAATTTAAAATTATATTATATTTATATATATACTCATAACCATGAACCAATAGAGTCAATCAAATGTAGATCAGAGCTCAGGCATCAACATTGTGAGTGTGCAGGCAGAAGAGTCTGCGTCAGTCAAATCCAAATATCTTTCTTACCTATCCTGTGAATATAAGCAGCAGCTGACTCTGGAAAATCATAGTTTATCACACAGTTTACACCTTTGAAGTCCATTCCCCGGGCAATGACTTCTGTTGCTATCAGTACCCAGGTCTTTCCAGCTCTCAAATTGTCAACAGCATCTTGACGCTGCAGTAAGAGAAACATATGTTGACATGTGAACCTGATACAAGAGTATCACAACTCTAAACAAAATAGCACCTATGCCTCTCAAATATAGCAGTAACAATAATATGCAAAGCAATACCTGCTGCTCATTGAGATCTGCATGAATAACATCAACTCTAATGTCATCAAATGCCAGTTCTTTGTAAAGCTCTTTGGCCCTCTCTTTGCTTTGAACAAAAATCAATACTGGAGGATTGAGAGACTACAGTTCAGAGGGGGAAAAAAATCTGATGAGCAATGAGTAACATTATCTAAAAACATTTTTAAAAAACAAACCTTCATGCACATATGCAAACATAAGGGCATGTTTGGAACACAGGAATTTCACAAGAATCAGTTCAATTTCACAGGAAAAACGCAGTAACAGGAGAAGTACTCCCATGTTCCAAACATGCCCTTATGTTCAAAAACATAGTTACAGCAGCAGATTATGTCCATGTTTGACTTTGTTATCCATACATGTGCACTGTTAGTGCATAAATGGTACTACATGGAACTGTAGCGGGCTAGCTCAGCGTTAGCAATGCAATTCGTGCAGCAACAGTATTTTATACTTCAAATAACTGCAATTCACATGTGTAATTCCATAAAGATACATATGCATTCCTTGGTTTATGTACCCATTTGGAACCCTGAAAATGCATTGGATATTTGGAACACAGAGATAAAACCCGAGAAGGATTAATATAAACCTCTTGAAAGCTTTGGCGAAGAGCTAGCAACTTTCCCCTCTCAGTTCCAGCGAAAATCAACTTTTGTTTAATCAGTGAGGAGGCCGAATTCCTGTTAAGTTGAACAGAAAGTGATGAAATAACAAAGGCAACAGACCACATTTATGTTCATATTTAGAGGAAGAAACTTACTTTCTGCCGACAATGACTCGAATGGCATCATGCATTATAGTTCGTGCAAGAGCCTCAATTGAATCGGGCAAAGTGGCACTGAACAGAGAGCGAATTATTGAAGGATTGGAACAGGCTTCAACAACTGAATCAACCACTTCAACAAATCCAAGCTCAAAAAGTTTATCAGATTCATCCAAGACAAGGTATTCCACGCTGCAAAGGAGGTTCTGTTATTCAGATTATGCTTTACAATGTGGAAACAAACAAATCACTAGTTCATCCTTAAATAACAAGAAAACACAGCTGAGTTGGAAAACAGAAAAAGGGTAGCTGGGTAGCTTAACTGATCTTTCGAAATTCTGATTCCTAAATCAAATAAATAAGAATAAAGGAATCACAGGCTTTGTACTATTTCTAACAAACAGGACTCTATATCTGAATGACACATGAAGAATTGTAGTCTCATAAAGGTTTTCATTTTTATTTTTACTTTTTTGGATGAGATGCAAATGTTTTTAAAATAATTCTAGAAAATGAACACCATGTTTCAGCCATGATTCAAACAATTAAACATAAACCAAAACAACCTACCAGAAGTGTCCATGAATACATTGCTTATGCTAAACCAATAGCAGTGAAAACAAAACAACAAAGTATTCAAAGTTATGCTCACATACCTACTTAAATCAAGGCCTCTTTTCTTTACAGCATGTTCCAAACGAAGAGGGGTGGAAACAAGGATATCACAGTGCATATCTTTGAAATTCCCTGATTTGGATAGTTCTTTGGTCATCAATTTAATATAGTACTTCCTCCCCTTAACCAACTTCTTGCATTCTCTCACAGTTTGTGCAGCCAATTCCCTTGTTGGGCAAAGAATTACGGCTTTAACTCCACCTTTTGACCCTGGCTATTAGAACAAACCTCATCAAGATGTGTATCGACCAATCTGGACACTATAGTGCAACAATATAAAAACATACCTTAATTTTCATAAGAAGTGGAAACAAGAAAGCCAGTGTCTTGCCAGAACCAGTAGGTGCACATGCAAAGCACTCCCTACCCTGAAAGTAAGGAATGCAAGATAAATCACCCTAAGGGCTTAAATAATAACATGAGTTACCCAGGCAAGAGTATTAAATCCAATCAGAGTTCAAACTCACTCACCAAAAGAAGAATGGGCATGGCCTGCCTTTGTATTGGTGTGGGTTCTTGAAACCCAAGTTTTGACAAGTTCCCAACCAAATAAGAATCACAACCATACCTAGTGTAAAAATAAAGTCAACTTAAATACCTCAAATGATTCCATTATAATCATAATCTGAAGTTGATCTACTATGGTAGAAATTTCTAACCTTGAAATCAATTCTTCAAAGCTCTCAAGTGGTGCTGGAGCATTTTGCCCGGCAATATGGATGTCAAACCTCTTACGAAGAACTGCAGCCCTCTGAAAAGGGAAAACTAAAGTCAAACCAATAAAACTCCAGCCATCTGCCATTCAATTCAAGCAGGCTAATGAATGGGAGCCATTCCCAAAATTTCAAGATACTCAGACTTTTAACAATCAGAAGATCTCCATGAGTGACGATCCAGGTCAACAAAAAAACTGGGCACTTGCTTACATAAATGGGATAACAATGTCATGTAGTACACCAACACCGGTGCATTGCAAAATTTCAATTACCTCGATTTCCCTCTCAATCTCCTTCCGCCTCCTCACAGCCACCAAGTCCTCATCCTTCCTCACATCCACCTTCTCAGAATGCAACTCCGCATTATTATCCGCCAACCCCTTGAACACGCTGAACCCCTCCACAACATCTGCAGAGCACAGCACACGCGGCAGGAATTGAGTTACCAACGCAGCCACTAACCAAGCAGCAAGCCAACGAACCGGTAGAGAGCCACACCCGACGAGGCGGCCGCCGCATCTTCGGCTCGCTTCTTCTTATTCTTCTTCCCCTTTGCCTTGCCGCTCTTGCGCTTCCGCTTCTTCTCCGGGGAAGGCGCGGAGGGGGCGGCGCCGGCGGCGGATGGGAGAGCCGGACCTTTACGGAACCGAGCGAAGTCGGCGGCGAAGCGCTTGCGGTCAAAGTGGGTGCCCGCGAAGAGCGACGATGAGAGCTTCGTGTTCTCCATGGCTCGCCGTCGCCGCCGCGGACAACCCCCTCCCTTGCTCTAAAACCCTAGGCACCCCTGCTTCTCTCTGTGATTGCTGCGGGACCCCCACGCAGTGAGAGAGCTAGTTAGCCTGGCGGCCTGTCCCCACGTCACAGTGACAGAGCTCGTCCTCCTCACATTTTCTATGGGACCAACGCAGCCTCGTGCCATTGTGGACCCCACTAGTCAGCGAAATGACAATGTGGACCCATTCGGCCTCGATGACGCGGAGTCCGTTTCCGCTTCTGGTAGGTATCCAGTTCCTTGCTTCCTCCTCCTCCGCCCCTTCCCCGCGCTGCCTGACGTAGGAAGGGGAAGGAAAAATAATAAATCGGCGCGCAAATCTCCGCTTCCATTCGGACGCCGCGAGATGATGATCCCCTGGGGCGGCGTGGGGTGTTGCCTAAGCGCCGCGGCGCTGTATCTCCTCGGGAGGAGCAGCGGAAGGTACTGATCCCTCGCGTGTTTTTTTTCTCTTTCACTCTTTTTCGGTGCGATTCAGAGAGATTCATGCTGTATTTTATTATGGTCGTTTGGTGCGCAGGGATGCGGAGGTGCTGCGGTCGGTAGCGAGGGCTGGCAGCATGAAGGATTTAGGTCAGTTTGTGACGGGCTAGGGTTTGGTTAGTCTATTTGTGGTTAATAAATAATTAGTAATGTATTCAGCCTTTGCGTAGGTTCATTGTTTGATTTCATCTATTCTGTTTCTCTATATGATACGAATGATGGTGAAACCGAAGTGTGTATATGTGAAAGAAAAAGTCAGACCAAGCTTTTAGTGGTACCTTTTTTATTTTATATTATCTGTTGAAATGAGCTTAGATTAGTACTCCTGATTCTTAGGTTACCACTAGGGTGTTTTCATATGGTTTTGTTCCCTGGTAGAATTGTACCAGGTTTACACTAATCTGACTAGTCATTTTATGATATGATCTATATACACGGTTGTCAAAAAATGACTGTTCACTTTGATATGCTTGCTCGATTGTTTCTCCAGTAATTTCACTCTATATTTCGGCATATATGTTGGGTTTAGTGTGGTCTCTAAGACCTCCTAATGTGGGGATACTAACCTATGCCCTCGGTAAAAGTGCAAACAGGATAAGTTTCTCAACTGGGGTTCACATTGGCAATTAAAGCTTTTACAGATTTTCTCAGTATACGATCAAGATAAAGAACTGTAGTCTTCTTGTGGTTTGGTTGCTTATATAATAAGAATCTAAAAGAACTTCAGTTTAGGTGTATATTTTGTACAGAATTTATCGGTCATTTTGATTGTTTGAATATATGAGTGATTTTTTTTTTTTTTGACATGTCTGCACTGTCTTCAACAGCTGCTATTTTGGACAGTGCAAGTAAAGTCCTACCACTTGTAGTTGCTGTCTCTGGGAGAGTTGGTTCAGACACACCACTTATATGCCAACAAAGCGGCATGAGAGGTGTAATCGTTGAGGAAACGGTAACTACTGATTTCATTCATTATTTTGTTATCACGATGGGTAATGTGATACAATTAATATAGTATTTCTATTTCTGTAGGCAGAACAACACTTCCTGAAGCACAACGATGCTGGATCCTGGATTCAGGATTCTGCAGTGATGCTTTCTGTTAGCAAAGAGGTTCCATGGTATCTGGTAACTAACTTCTGTAGCTATTATGCTTTGATTTTCTTTGCTTTTTCAAATATGACTTCCAATTTAGCCTGGGTTCGAACTATCACTCCTGTCAATATGCTAATTTATGCAAACTTGGGTTTACAACTAAGCTTATGGTCTTTTCTTGGCAAGCTTACTGAGTTCACTTGTTGTGTGGATGAACTCAGCTTATAAGCTCCAAAGCCCCAGCCTTGCTAGCTCTGGCTGGCCTGGCTTACACTTTAAATTAGCCCCTAGCTTAGGCAGTGTCAATATTGTACATGAGCGTCTTGTCTCAAATGAATGATAATTCTAAGCTTTGGATATGCCAGTGGGTATTTAGACGTTTATCAAGTTACAGCTCAGGATGAAAATGAATATGGCTATTCCAGATTTGCTATATGGATCCCTTCATGCAAAAAAAAAATGATATCATTTCTAATAATGTTTATTCGCAGTTTGCAACTGGGAAGCTTCTCTAACATTTAAACAATCACTAGGATGATGGAACTGGACGCGTATTTGTGGTCGGTGCTCGTTCTGCAGCTGGTTTAATTTTAACTGTTGCTAGTGAGGTTTTTGAGGAGTCAGGGAGGACACTTGTACGTGGAACTCTAGATTATTTACAAGGGTTGAAGGTTTGTTTCATCACATATTCAACAGTGCCAATACTTACAGAAACACATTTAGTGATTAAGCAATTATCTCTATAGATGCTGGGAGTGAAGCGGACTGAAAGGGTTCTTCCAACTGGAACTTCATTGACAGTTGTTGGTGAGGTATTATTTCTATTATTCATTGGTCTGTGCTGTGTTGCATTAGTCTTTGTTGACATGTCTAATGTATATTTTTCTCTTTCTTTTGTTCTTTATTCTTATATTGCATGAACAGGCAATTAAAGATGACGTTGGAACTGTTCGAATTCAGCGACCGCATAAAGGACCCTTTTATGTATCACCAAAAAGCATTGATCAACTTATTATGAACCTTGGAAAATGGGCCAAGTAGGAAAAAATGTTAGAACATTTTTCTTTTGTTCTTAGTTAGGGTATTTATACCTTATGCTAGTATCATGTTTGTGACAGGTTATACCGCCTTGCTTCAATGGGGTTTGCAACATTTGGTATCTTCCTTCTTGCAAAGCGTGCAATACAACATTTTCTAGAAAGAAAGCGCCGGCATGAACTGCAAAAAAGGTGCCTAACTCCTTACTTCACTTCCTTCTTGAGCATTCAAATCCAAATGAAATGTAGTAGCATTCTTTTAAGTGTTTGGGTTTTTAAAGAGGTTTATCTTTCTGTTCTGGCCATGTTAGAATGTAAATGACTTACACTATTATGATTTATCGTGTAAGAACTTTGTAATCTCTGTATGCCTTTTTATTGACACGTGCAACCTGTAGCTAATTTAAAACTTTTGTAGACGTAGTATGAATTTGGAAAGGATTATACTACAGGGTGATTGGGTGAATATGTCATATGTTCTTAAGCCTGGACATAGATTTGGTGACTTGCCTCTTGCAAGTATCACTGGGACCTACCCTGCTGTATCCACCTTCCAAGGATAGTCCAAAGGCTGCCAGCGATTTCATCCTAGGATTTGGCTTTTCACCTTTGAAAGACTGGCCACAAGCCTTTCTCAACACCCTGTGCACTGCATCGGACTGGAAGAACTGATGGTTCTCGCTTTGCCCCTGAGGAAAGGGAGGAGGGCAGGCAGAACTCCATCAATGAGAAGCAAGCAAGCCACCGCCAGAGCGCCAGGTAGACGCTGAGGAAAGGATGAGTGCTAGCGAGATTAAGATGAGGCCGTGGAAGCAGACTCTTGTGTCCTTCCCTACGTGCGCGAACTGTGAGAATACGGAGAAGGGCCAGGCCTCCACCGAGGATTCCCATGCCACGCCAGAGGATGTTGATGGCTGGGCAGCCGCCTAGATTCCCACGCCATTCTAAAGGAGGTTGGAGAAGGGTCGGGACTCCGCAGAGTGGTGGCACTGCGGTATCCTGCAGGGCCGGACCTAACGAGGCCTCTGCTTCTCCAACATCAGGTGCTTCATGGCCTACACGGACACCAACAGTTTGGCGAAGCACGAGGACTTGTTCCACATCCATGGCTGGGCCCTTTTTTGGCCTGATGGTGATTGGCACTTGCGTCAAACATGTGTCGGCAGACTATGACAAGTGTGGCTGCATGGGCACCAAGGTAGTTTCCCGGTAGCGCAAGAAGCCAAGGACATGGTGATGGTGCCTGACCAGAACTGCTTCACGCGTGTTCATGTGCCCATTGCACCGCAGAGGGGCACTAGCTGTCTACCGGTTGTCCGTCGCAAGTGAGGCCCTTTTGCACTAGCAGAGATGATGGTATCAAGGTCTTTTGGCTCGAATGCATCGTTGTCTCGAGCTGATGGCGCCAGTGCCGAGGCACAGTCAAGCAGATAGCAGAAGTGCATAGCTCCACCTCACGGGGCATGCCACCAGGCCTCTTTCTGCTGAAAATGCTAAGTCTGGAAGGGGAGATAGAGGACGATAGTCAACTGGGAGCAAGCCATTGGATAGGAAACGGGTGTTGGGGATGGATGTAAGTCAAATGGTGGCTTAACAGAGCTACGTTATTGAATCTGCATCCCTTAAGCCTGGGACTAATTACAGTGCTAATAGATTCTGTTTGTGTTTAGTGTTACTTACTGTTACCACAGACTAATGCTAATGCATGTACATATTTGCATACAAGGCTTTAGTGAGCACAGAAGATTCTGATACTATCTTATCCATATAGGGTTCTTAATGCAGCAGCACAAAGGCAAGCTAGAGAAGCTGAAGGTGATTTCCTTTTATATTGATTTGTTTTATTATTAGTAATTGTCATGTGTAATTATTATCTTGTATTATTTTGTTCAGGGAACAATGGTTCATCGGACACAGAGCCTAACAGTAAAAAAGACCAATTAGTGTTGGACATATGTGTCATATGCCTTGAGCAAGAGTACAATGCTGTTTTTGTGCCGTAAGTGTTGTATGTTTTCCAGAGCATGAATGTCCTTTGTTGAGAATGAAACAGTTTGATTTCCTATATTTTTCTATTTCTGTTTCTTTTTCCATAATAGTTCCAAATATACTAGGCAACATTATGGTTGTCATGTTTCCTGTTTACTAGTAGTTTCTTAATTTTTCTTTTAATAGCTTGCCCCATAACTTGAATGCTGCTAAGGCCTTCTTTGGATGATGCAGTTTTGAAAACTGTAATTCTAGAACCCATTGATCTGCAAAACCATGGTTTACAACAAAAAAAGGTCTAGAGTGGAGTCTTAAAAACTCGACAAAGACTACAGTTTTTTGACCCCCTCTAAAGTTTTGTGTTCCCCTGTATGGTTCTATTCACTAAAGGCCACTGCACTTTAGTCACTTTTAGTGACTTCATGACCAGTTGACCAGAGGCCCCTAAATTTGACCAGAGGCCACTAAATGTGACTAAAGTTTAGTGAATAAACCTAAAGGGGGTAAACCAAACACAACCTAAATAAGCATTGTTTCGCATAATGCTTCACCAAGAAGCCTGAGAAAATAGTCAAACTGCAGATATGCAAATTTCTTTCATAATTTTAGTCCTTGCTATCATTGTTGTCGCCACTGAAAGTTTCTGTTTGGACTTGACTTGGTAATTAATCTAATAATTACACAGGTGCGGTCACATGTGTTGCTGTATGGCATGCTCTTCACATTTGACAAACTGCCCACTTTGCCGGAGAAGAATTGACCAAGCTGTTAGAACCTTCCGCCATTGATGGTGATATATGATGCAAAAGAACTGGCATGGTACCACCACGTGTACTGCTTCTGAAACCAATTGACTCTGGAAGTGTGTCAACCAACAACATGAACTGCAATACTGGGGCAAAACAGCTTCAAGCCTTGAAGGAGTTTGCTTTTCGAACAGAACAGACGAGTGATGCAAGTTGCAAGCTCATAATTGGCAGTTAAGATGCTCTCTAGATAGTGCCAATGGGTGCCCTTGCCTGTAATGTACCACAACTGTGTACAGGACGCTATTGTGTAAATGCACATAGGCTAGCAGCTTGCTTATTGACAACTGGTGCTGGTAATAATTATTGTTGCCCGATGGGGCATTTGTGCAAAGAAATAACAAAATCTGCTCGTTTAGTTGTGATAATCGATTTTTCTGGTGAGTTTGGAATAAGAGGCGTCTCTTGGGGGTTTCTTTTGTTCCCAGTTTATTTGGCAGGATCATAGAAAACAGAAGATTTGTAATATGTTGTATATTTTAAGGTTCATTTTGTATGTGAAAACTCCATGTTGACACATTAGTTTTGTCTCTATGCATGATCCGTGCTGATTCACAGACGTCCAATAAGGTATAACACGTTTCAGTAAACAAAATTATGAAATGGATGGTTTTTGCCTCCGGCTGGGTAAATGCGCGTGCCCCTGATGTTGCCACCCTACGATTTATTCTAAGCCCTTATTGGATTTGGACCTATTGCCGTCTCTAATTTTTTTTTTTGTTTCATGCATTTTGATATGTATATATTTTTATGTCTAGATATATAGTAAAATGCTATTAGATATTTTTTTAGGGGATACAACTTTTATATTTTGACTATTAAATATTTTGACTATTAATATTTCAGAGTATCTTATAATGTTTATTTATGACTAAGTATAACATTATGTTATGACTAGTAAAATTGTTATACCTAATGACTATAGTCAAAAGACAATTTTACTAGTCATATCAATTTTAGCGAACTTAACTATAATCATTAGGTATAACAATTTTCTTGTTGTGGGAATGCTATTAGGTTACCGGCCGCCTCAATCTAAAAAAAAGTTTACCCGCCGTGAGTAACAGGGTGCCACATGAGACTGTATCATAAGGCCGGTTTCAAGGGGAGTCTCATGTTCCATTTTCCCAATACTCTCGTGCGTCGAAATAGTATGGACAATATTCCTCTCTTCGTCTATAACAATATACCATGTCATATATATGGAAAAAGATTCATGTGTGGAAAATAATTTTACAGCTCATGTAATACCCATAAAACTTCCATCATCCCTCTCTTCGTCTATAATGCTTTAACACTTGAGACTTCAATCATCCTCTCTTTGTCTATAATATATCATGCATGGCAACTTATGTAGTACACCATAAAACTTTCATGAAACTCCATTGAAACTATCCTAACAACATCTAGCTAATGCATGACAACAAGATATAAAGGCATAGCTAGAGGTGGGACTTGGGTTCTGTGAATCTTTCGCATGGCCTGACCCTTTTGTGTTCCATATTGTTGGATCATGACCTTTAAGAACACAAGGTGCAAGTCTTTGCTTTGACCCATAGCATGCTGGCATGCTTGCAAGGATGATCCTCAAAATATCTTTGCTTATTTTAATTTGGCTGCTTGTGATTAAAGAAATATATTCTATACTAACCATCTTCATTTCATCGTTCTTTCAATAATTAGATGAGAGGTCATATAGTAGATATTAGAAAATTTTATTGTAGCATTGTAGATGTATATACGTGCTATTTTTAGTGTTGTACCAACCCAGACAAGATAGCCACAATATAGGGAAAATGTAACCCATCATACTGAGATTCTAGCCAGCGCATAATCGAAAATATTTTGTGTCATTTCATGCTCTGGGTTACCCCCAACGTATAGGCATTCATATGAGATATATTTCCTCAAGAAAAATGACCTGACTAAAAATTAACAAGAAAATTAAAATCCTATATGGGGATATGTGGTGAAAAAAATGATACTCTCCCTGTTCTATCCTACTGAGTCAAACTATTTTAATTTAATCAATTGATCTTATAAAAACATGAGTATTTATGATAAATTATTATATTCATTGTAAAATATATTTTCAATATCATGTATTTCTTTCCATGAACATGGATATTTGTTTCTAAAGATTTGATTAAGCTTTAAATAAAACAAAATTTGAGGAATGTTGAGTTTGAAGTCACTCTAGTGGGGTCATGACTTTTTTTTTGGCGATCATAGTGGGGTCATGACTCATGAGTGCCTGCCTCTTCTGATTTCTACGCCCGCAACCCGGGCTGTGTTATCTTTTTTTTTTTTTTTTGATAACATGGCTGCTATTATCACCTGGGAGTCAAGTCCTAATCCTAATCCAAAAGGACGCCATACCCATTCCCTGAAAAGAAGACGTCCGCTCTAGCAGGAATCGCAGTCTCAGCAGGATCCAGCCGAGCCGAGAAGAGCTTCCGCAGAGACCTACGTAATCCGGTAATGCCCTCCGCCAGATTCCCATTCCCAATCCTGCTCCTACCACTCCCCTCTCGACGCCGACGTCCTCGGGGCGTTCGGGGGGCGAGGCTCGGTGCTCCGACGTCCGGTGGCCGCGGCCGGTTTGTGGCGTCATCTCCCCGCGGACCCTGCTTCCTGCTCGCTCCAGGTTCGAGCTGGGCTCCAGCCTCCGTTGGTGGTTGTGGCTCAGCGCGACGTCAACAGCCAAGCGGGTTGAGCAAGGGGCGAGGTGGATCTGGCGGGTGCCTGGGCGCGCGGCGAGGGGTTGGCTCCGGAGATGGTCCAGGCGCGAGGCGAGCGGCAGCTGTGCAGGTCCTGGCGCCGCGCCGGGTGAGCAACGGGCATCGCGAGTGACGACGGCTGCAGCTACCTTGGTTACCGCCGACCCGGTCGTCGGCGGACGCCATAACCCACGCGTAACCCACCCCCACCAGTGGGTATGCATTTCCCGAACTATTTCCCTTACCCATCATGACCATATAGTCTCATATCCCTATCCCAGGCCCCATTTTCCCACAATCCAAACGCCAAGTAGATCTATCTATATAGGAATTCGCCGGTGGAGTTAGCAGCGGCTCCAGAGTCCAGACCGTGTCTTTCTTCCTCCGGGTCGATGATGTGCTCATCAGAGGCTCTGGTTTTCCTTTCTGAGCCAGCCATCGACGTGCTTGACGCGGTCGGATTTCTTTACGCCCGTCCCGGCGAGGTCACCCGAACCGTACATGTTACTCTTGGTGACTGCTAACAGTCTAATGGCCTTTAGTGGCCCCTTCTCGTCGGTGCTGATTTCAGTTCCTATTCCGCCGGTCATGTTCATTGCTGGTAGATTGGAGATGAAGCTCTGGGTTTTGATGGCAGGAGCCATGTTTTTCATTGTAGATTTTTTGTGTGCCAGGTTCCTGTTTTGTATTATGCATATATGCTATTTTTGATCTAATACAAGTCACCCCTTCTCAAAAGAAAAGGAAGAAAAAGCACAAATTCAGATGAGGTCTTTACTTTCTTTCTTATTTATTAAAAAAAAAATCAGTTGCCCAATTGCCAACCTTATCTGCATCTCGATGCTTGGCATGCCATCCAATTTGTAAGCCCAGGTGCTTTGTTTTAGGTGCTCTTCTCTATGGTTTGGTCAGCATAGTGTTTTGTAGCGGGACATTGTTATAGTCTGAAGCGATTTAGTAGTGTCATGTTGTGCTACGAAGCATTAGGCACACACACTAACTGATTTTTTTTTTGTCATTTTTGTTTTAGACTAGAGATGAATCACAGTCAAGGCCCTAGAATTGTTCGTGGTAGGGGTAGAAATAAAAGGATGTGGACAGCAGATGAAGACGACGAGCTTGTCAAGGCCTTGAGTGAGGTATCTGCTGATCCTAGATATAAGGTTGAAGGAGGGGCCTTCAAGAACTGTTACTCTCAAGGCATAGAGAACATTCTTGCACAGAAGCTACCTGGCCGTGGTATTAAAGCCAGCCCTCATGTTGATTCTCGGCTGAAAGTGATGAAGCGGAAGTATTATTCAATCAAGGATATGTTAGCATCGCCAGGTTTCTCTTGGGATGACACAAAAAAGATGATCCAGTGTGAAAAAAAGCGATATGATGAATATTGCAGAGTATGTTCTTCTGAGTATTTTTGCACTTATATATTTTTCATCATACTATGTTTCTGTTTTGACTTGTTATTTGCTGCAGGACCATCCTAGAGCCAAGGGTCTGTATGGTGTCCCATTTGTATACTTTGATATATTTGATGCAATATATGGCAAGGACAGATCTGCTGGAGAAGGGTTGGAAGGGTCTGAAGATGCAATTGCTAACATGGAGAATGAAAATACAAATGAAGTTGGAGATGACGAAGTGGAGGACGACAGGATGTCCACAGGAATATCTGGTCGCTCCTTGGCCGCAACATTAAGCTCGAAGACTCAAAAGAGATACAAGCCTGACGGGAAAGGGAATAGGACTGAATCAAATTTCCCATCTCTGGACAAGTTCAAGGATGTACATGTTCAGTTTCAGAATGCCATTCAGCATGCCAGCACGATGGCTGCTGCAATGGAGCTATTCAAGGATGTACATGATCGCTTTCGAAGTGTTGTTCAGCATGCTGGTGCAATGGCAGAAGCAATGGATCTGTTCGATGATGCACACAGTCGTTTTCAGAGTGTTGTTCAGCATGTTAACAACTCAACAGCAGTAATTGAACAGTTCAAGGACGCTCTTGATCATTTTCAAAGTATTACGCAGAATGGCATTGATGGCAAGGTGGTAGCAGCTGTGGAGTATGATACTGAAATGCAAGAGAAGTCAATGTGTGAAGAGCCCCAGAGGAAGGCCAAAGTAACAGCCATCGCTGAAGTACTGAAGCTTGGGTTTAGTGGAACTGAAGTGGTAACCACTGCAAGCATTTTTGCAAAGGAACCAAACCAAATGGACATGTTTCTAGCATTGCCTGAAATCTATAAGAAGGATTACATACTGCAGATGCTCAGTGGTATGCCATGTGATCCTCTGATCCTTTATACAATGCATTTCACTTCATTTAAGGCTGTAAAGGTCATTTAGCATATTTTCTTTTTACTTCTAGCATTGGCATTTGCAGCAGGTTTCAACTTTCTGATGTATATGTATATATGATTATTGAGCTGCCTACCCTAGTTTTTGTTGGTTTCAGTTTGAGTTTATGCTTGTTAGCCTTCAGGTTGCTTCTCCTAGGAGTGCAACATGTGCATACTAAGGGTTTGGGACCATCCATGGACTGGTGTTTCTGCATATGTCGTCTGTAGTTGACTGTATATTAAAAACATGATTGCGCTAGCACATTTAGTTTGCTCTAGTTATTAGTCTGTTGCTGCTTGTTTCTGCCATGTCAATCAAAGTTAGGTGCACATGAGGTAAGAATAGATAATTATCTACTTGTTGCTAGTTTTATGAGCAACCATGTGATAGTATTGAAGGGTGATTATACTCAACATTTCCTACTTGTTACTTCGCATTATATGCAAGAACATTGTATTTAGTATGTATTTGTTTATGATCATCCTTTGGTAAAATGATGAACCAGTTTTGTTTGCTGGTCTTCATATGCTCTTTAAGAAGTGGTTGTAAATTTGTGATGATTTTATCTGTTAGAAAACCAAGACCTTTATCCTGCAGTACAAGTATGTGCAGCAATTGGTTGGTTGTTCCTAGATGGAACACAACGAGATGAAGTTTCTTCCCATGTAAGATGAACTAACTTGTATTGCGTTTCCTTTTGTTTCAGGTGGACAATGCATCCAATACTCAGCCGGTTAGTTTGTATTCAGCCGGTTAGTAGTCGGCTAGATGCTTGTAAACAGTTAGTAGTGCCCCCACCCGTTTCTTGTTAAATATCTGATGTAGTCTGAGAGAGGAGAGCATGTGTTTAGATTATTTTCACTTTCAGTGGTGTGGACATGTGGTCCTTCTCCTTTCCAAGTCTAATGTGTTCTCGATTTTGGATGTGGTATATCCGCATGTGCAAAATTATTCTATCTAGTGTTTTAGTGATACAAGAACTATTAACTTGTGTTTCACTGTCCTTCCCTCGAACCAGTCAATTACCGTTCATTCCTGCTTGAAGCATTCCTGTGTAGTAAGTACTGCTTGCGTTTCCATTCCAATTCCCATAACCAAAAACTGAGTTATTACGTTGCAATCTCATTAGGATAAAATAGAACCAAAAGCTGAATCATTACGTTACAGTTGCATTTGGATAAAAAAAAACTCGATAAACAGATACACTTCAAGACTACTGTTGTCACTCGATAAACAGATACACTTCAAGACTACTGTTGTCCGTTTTCCAGGGAGGCGGAACATAGATTAGAGTCGTCATCCTGATAACTGACATACAAGATTAGTGATGTTCTTCCGTGGATGTGGAGAAACATCAAGCCGCCAAAAGAAATGGGCGTGATTTCCTATATACGTATATGTGTGAAAGAAAGAAAACAATATAAGATAGCAACTAATCACATTTTCCGCCTGGTTTAACAGTTTTGTGCACAGCAGACCTCTTTTGCATGCTTCAGCCAGATTTGTGAATGGCGTGGAACGGAGCAGCTCATGAACAAAATAACATAATTTCACCTCAGGGAAAAAAAATAATGCCAGCTTCCACTGAAGGAGACACAAAAGACGAAAGGAATGGAGTAATTAACCAAAATAGTGACAACACCGATCTTCATGTTGCTGGAATTTCATATCCAAAACAGTGACAATGCCAATCTTCAAGTTGCTGGAATTTCATATCCACAAATACAAACAGAAAAATGATGCGAAAAGTAGTAGAATTGTTCTTTGACAGTATTATTTTGCAAGCAAAGAAGAGTTCATAATCTGGATGGTATGACTTCCATGCCAAGTAGAAACACTAGTTAGCCAGTGGAAGATCACTCTTTTTTCCCAATCCCATGAGACATGTTGTAGACTCCACGCCCCTGTTCGTAAAACCAGGAAACAAACCACAAGGTGAGAGGAAACAACAAAAAGGAAAGTTAAACAAGTAATGATCTCTTAGGTTGAAAGTTCAAACTTACAATCATGAACATGCTGGAGGCAGCAAGTGCAAGGGGGATGGCAACAGAGGTGATCACATCGTAGCGCCCTTTCAGGTACGTGTGCTTGGTCAAGTTCTGGAAGTAATTTTGCTGCTTGAAGAGCCTCTCACGTGGCAGAAATGGTGCTTCAGTCATCCTGCATCAAAAGAGAATAAACTTACAGCCTACTACAATAATGAGAGAACAAGCTTTCTTGAACTAATGTTCTGATGTAGAGTACTTTTCATGGTTACTTAGGTGCAATCACTGATTCTAAAGGTAAACATATTTAACTCTCACAGCGTTGGTTGTTACAGGGGAAAAAATAGCAATCTGGAATCTAATCACTTCTGCCTAAAAAGAATCAAGAAATACTTTAATCTAGCATTTTTTAGGAGTTCCTTTAGAAATATAACAAGACTGGTTTACAAGTAAACACGTCCAATCATATGGTGACGGTTGATCTATACTGGATAGCTGGAAAGAAACAAGTGGTGCAAGTGATCATCAGGACTAAAATGTAGGGCACAGGCTTCAAAGCACTCATACTCCAGGCAGAGTCAAGGGTAAAGGCAAATCCTTGGCCAAAGTGTCCTGGTTGAACATGACCAGAACAGTGTAGTACAAAATTAAATATTTATTAAATTTTCCATCAATAAAGTTTCCAAGCATGTTATTATGAATGGCGTGTTTCTAAGAAAATTCCATTGCAAGAAAGTCTCGCACATTCAACGATACTTCAAAAGAATTTGCAAGCATGTTATGGACCTAATATTAACCATTTCTCAAAGGCAACCCGTACAATCGTTATTCATATTCATAACCTCAGCATCAACCAAGTCTCCGGATCAAAACACAAGAGACTAGGTGTCTAGGTCCATGCACTAAGCAGGGTAAAACTATGATTTCACATCTCTTCGCAATCAATAATACTGCGAAAGTACCCTAAGCAATGTCTTGATATCGCAAGGTAGCAGTAATCCTACAGACACAGCTAACCATCATACCACACGACACAATTCATCAACAAGCCAAAGTTTGAACCGCTTAATCCAATCGCTCGACGAGGTAAGATACAGATAGGCAGCAGCCAGTAGATCGGAGTCGAACACCCAAGTCGGGAGAAGACAACATCACGAAATCGCGGGTAAAGAGCCCGTCACATCGACAGGAAAGAGATAAAAACGTAGGCGCACGCGACAGCGCAGATCCGGCGGAGGGACGGCCCCAACGACGCAGGCGACGCATTCGGTGCCACCAAATCAGAATAGGTAAGCTACCCGCCCTTCGCCCGCTCCGGATCCGGGAGGAACCGGCGCGACGGCGTGCTAGGTTTATGGCAAAGGGAAGGAGCGAGCTTCCCGACGCGTACCTGGATGCCGAGGGGAGCGACGCGGTGGCCGGCGGCGGAGCGGGTGGGGATCTGCGAGAGGGAGGCTGACCTGACCTGACGGAGGCGAAGGAATGGAATGGAACGAGTCATTGGGGCCACGGCTTTTGTGGAATCGCTACGCTGGCCAATCAGTTATGGGCCCGTACTGGGCCAATACAAAGGCCCAGTTCACTGAAAAAAGAATTGCCATGACATTTTCTCTTTGAAATTTCTCCAGAATATTTAGAAACCTTTTATCCAAGTTATTATTAACAGTCTGTCTACACTCTTTGTCATTAGCCCCTGATCAGTTCACTTCATGAAAATAGAAATAAATAATGAAAGAAAGGTAAAAAACACAAAACTGCACACGGTATGGTGACACTGCACATCAATCGCATAAAAACAAGTGTCGTTGTAATACTAATAAAAAAAAGAATAAGAACAGTGTTATGGATTTTGTAAGAAACGTGGATGCTCCCAGTAGTATCCAAGGATTCCAAGAATTGAATTGACCGTAAAGATAGTCAGAAATATGACACGGTGCAGAACTTAGCCACGTCCGGTAGGAAAAGAGATCAGCAGGACCAGCGAAAGGGTTTGCTGTGCTGAGAAAGAACTTCAGAATTCAGCTACACATGACTCCATGAGTCTTATAAAGCTCTCGAGATAAAGATTACCTCCTTTTCTGCTTGTTTTTCTACTCATAATATTACCACTCAAGCAAAAGAACTAAGCAGTGACTCGGCCAGGCAGGAAATAACTTGAACTTCCAATGCAATTGTACCACTCAAGCAAAAGAACTAAGCAGTGACTCGGCCAGGCAGGAAATAACTTGAACTTCCAATGCAATTGAGGCAGAGATCAGAAAGAAAAAAAATACATTGACTGAGTCTTTATTATACTGTATATAAGCAGAAATCATAGGCAACTGTGATGCCCTGCCTTCCAATCTGGTGCAGCGAAAAGCAAGCTAACTGTGACAATGGTAAATGGTGATGCATATGCAAAGAGACATTCTCAGTAAAAAGCATCGAGTACTGGACAATCCTTCAAAAACATATGTAACTTCTCCATAACCTTTAAAATGAATCAGACTGAAGATGTCAATGTTTATTGTTTCTGGTACTCACCGGTGAAGG